>JAULAV010002103.1:0-12000 GCA_030789695.1 Scilla litardierei | reverse complement strand
GTTCTACTCCCCGAAATGTTTTGCCTATCAATAAGAACTTCAAGCATTCCTTTTCCCTTATTGAATTTATTCACGAATTTGTAAAAATCATCATATTTTCCTTTTGTGGTGGTCAATATCTTATCTAAGTCATTTATTCTATTTTTTAATCCATTGACATCTTCCAATAGTGTTTTATTTTTGTTTATCAACTTTTCATTTTCCGTCTTAATTTATTCCTTTTTCTTCGTGCATGCACTAAAGTTCTTGTCCAATTTAAGATATTCTCTAATTAACTTTACATGGAAGTTGCATAGCTCTTCATATGCACCTTTAACACCCAAATCATTCTCACTATCACTAGCACTAGTTAATATGTCGTCTTCACTATAGTGATGCAGAGAAATAGGATATGTAGGAGTTCTTACCTTTATGCAAGTCGAGGCCATGAAGCACATGCATGTTAGTTCTTCCCTTTATTCTTCTTCATCAAAAGATGTCGATGATTCATCCAAGCTCGAGATGTCGCTTCTATTGAATTCCACAAATGCCTTCTTCTTCGGCTTTAGGAACTTCTTCTCTTTGTGATTTCTTCTTCTTTCTTTCTCTTTCTCATTGCCTTTCCCTTGGTCACGGTTCTTTTCCATGGGGTAGTCTCTGTGAACGTTTCCCTTTTTGCTGCCTTAGGGAAAAACTTCGTGTCGAATTGTTCGTGAAATGTGGCCCAAGCAATAGTCTGCATTATATGCTTTTCCTCAGTGTCCCACCAGTTTCGAGCGTAATCAGTTAATTGGAGCCTAGCTACCTCTACTCATCTTACCTGGGAGATGCAGGCAGCGCTCAAATTATCTTCAGTGCTTCGCACCCATTCTTCAGCTTCCAATGGACTTTCCTTTCCAGAGAACGTCATAGGACGCATCTCACGGAATTGTTTAACTCCGGCATCTCCTCGGAGAGAAGTTTGAGGTTCATGCTCGAGGATGTGATGTTGGATGTCCAACATCTCTCTGATGATTCCCATAATGTCATTTTCGGTGATGTTGTTGGCGTCTCTGGTATTGGGTCGACCTGCCATGCTGCAAAACAAACCACAAGGCATGTTCGGTAAGATATTTATTCTAGTTAGGTACTTTGATATCAATGTCGTCTAAACTATTTCTTAAAGTATTCGCATAAGCAAGACCTGCATGGGCCACCACTAAAACCTGTTACGTTCGGCTTCCCATTCTACTGGACGTGAGGACATGAACGGGCCCGCGATATGCTTAAAACAAGGAGGAGTACTTTTTTTCTTTTCTTTTCTTTTCTTCCTCCTTGGCTTAAACACAATAACGCTTCTGTGAAATAAAATGGTAGGATCTTGCATGCTTATAAGAAATACTACAGATGACATTATTGCAATACCAGAGCGTTTGAAAATAAAGTACAACATAGGCCTAGTATGGCCGAATCAACAAGTACAACAATTACATTATTTCAAATATTTAAAAGTGCAGTCGCGAAGGTAAACGTCTAGTCTTCCGTCGGTAGGTACTCCACGTGGTCTTCGAGCACTGGCTCGACTCCTGCAGCAATTTCTTCAGCAAACTCACTATCGATACCTGACAGACATTTCGTAAAACAACAAAGGGAAATGTCTGTCAGTGAGGTTACTCGGCAAGTTAATCTCCAAAAACCAAAACACTAGGCATTTTAATTAAACAAAGCTGAAAAGAAAAGCAATAAGTTTAATAGAAAAGAGTTATGGCAGTTAAGCATTCCTAGCAATTTGCAACCAACAGCAATTTAATCATTTAATAACAATTTGCAATACTATTAGCAACCTGTGACAATTTAGAATTTGATAACAAAACTATAGCAACCTGTAGAAGAAGAGTTTAGAGCAATATTTAATAACCAATTTATTCTAGTGATAAGTCCATGTCCAAGAGTACGAGAGATGACTAACATGTGCCCTGCGATAGGGGCCAATCCGCGGTGCTGCTCACCGTCTATATATGGCGACGGTCAAGCTCTAACCTCTGTAATTTGTTGGTGTTCGGTATGGGTGCATCCAGCTACTCCGTAACACTTGTGATCATAAACTACCCCAATCCCATGGTGAAGTCAAGTGTCGGGTCAAAAAGACGTGTACTATCTATTTATATTGAAGTTCCATCTTCCATTCATTTATATTGAAGTTCCATCTTCCATTCATTTATATTCAGTTTATTTGCATCATTAGATGCGTACAATGGTTCCATGGTGCCTCAATAGTCCGTATAATATCCTCACAAAAGTTCACGACTCAATTTAACAATTAAAGAAAACGTAAAAATACGTAATAGTATAAGAGAATGAGCAAGAAATGATTTTAACTAAGCAAATGAGTTTAGATTAGTTTAAAATATTTTTCTAAGGCTAGTAGGTAGTTTTTAAGATTGTTAAATAGTTATTAAGCATTTTAAAACAATTTAAAGGGCCAAAAACTAAATTTAAATGAAGAAATCATTTTTATGACATATGTTCAAATATTTATTTAGGGCAAACCGTACGTCAGAATTCTTCCAACAATGGGTCAAAACGACCATATTAGCTAGCACTACAACATATAGTTTTCTCGTATGTCAGTGTACGTGAAAATCTCAAGATATAAATTTTAAAGCGAATTTTGCTTATTTAAGTTTTACCTTTGAAAAATCACCGTGGATGATATACTTGCCTTTTGGTGATGAAACCAGTGCCAATGAGTCTGTCTCGTCATTTCTGATTTTCTAGGACTGGTCTCGCATTTTTTTGAGGCCTGTACGATTTATTAACAATTTATTACTATCAGTATATACTAGGGCGTATACCTATACGTATTTAAATACATATTAAAAACGTATTTTTTATTAAAAATCATAATACAGTTCATTCTCACCTCCCATCGATCCGGCGAGCGCTCGGGGGTGTTCGGTGGCGGACTACAGCGGACTGCGGCGACTGCGCTCGTGGGGCGATGACGGCGAGCTGAGCGGTCGGAGGCGGCAGTGGAGTTGGGAGGAGGGGTGGCATTGGGCTAATGTTGGGAGAGCGTGTTGTCGAGCTTGTCATGGAGACGTCGAAGCGGGGGCGCTGACGGGCGGAGGGAGTGGGGTAACGACGCTGTGCAACGGGGGTTTTTCGAGCGGTGGCGCTCGGAGAGGGGTCGGAGCATCGTACGACATGGCATCAGAGAACAGGGGGCAGATAGATGGGGAAGAGGGGAGTTGGAGACATGAGAGGGGTTCGGTGCTCTCCTGGGCTTCGGGAGCTCGGAGAGGGTGGCGGCGGTTTAGTCGACGGCGGGCGGAGCTGAGCGGTGGTGGGCGTGGCGACGATGGAGTCAGACGAGTGAGGGAGAGGGGAGGCCAGTCGGATGACGAGAGGTGGGTTTGGGCTTTGAGAGCCTGGGTTAGAGTTTTTGTGAGGGAGATAGTGATTAGGTGGGTTTATATAGGTAATTAATATTAGTATTTAAAATTAGTAATTAATATTTTGTCAAAACATTAATTAAATTAGGTTTACACATGGGCTGCCATGATTAGGGGTTGGTGGGGGTAAGTAGGGTTAAAAATATAGTAATTAGTGATAGTAAAAAGTGATTAGTAAGGGTGATTAGCAATAGAATGTTAAAATACCCATAAATCACATATGACTTTGAAAAATAACAAAAACATAGCCACGGGTTTGTTTTGTCACAAGGATCATAATTACGAGATCTATTTCATAGTTTGAGCCACGAAGATACGAGTTTTGGGCGAAAATGTTTACGTCACAGGTTTGCGGGTTATAGGTCGATTTGACTTCAGAAAATTACGAAATTAATATAGAAAGCACTAAATGATCATAGAATCTCATGGTAGAAGTTTGAAATCGTTTTGATAACATTTATATAGAATAATAATTGATACGGCTATATCGTTAATAATTAAGTTTAAATAATTCCAGGTTGATCAACCCTCTGTCACACTTATCACATAGCTACACAAAACTTGACACCAATTTTAGATTCGAACATTTGCCTCCATGCGTTTGACACCGGCTACACACGACCCGTGCGCTTGCGGACAGAAATTAAAGTTCACAACAACATCGTTGGCATTATGTGTGTGGTTTTTTGATAGTGGTTTTAGCTTCCTTTTAGGATTAGGAATTTGTAACTCGTTACAAATTTTTCTACTCGCATTTGCAACTCCTTGCGACACACTCCTATCAATCAATCATGTCCATCATAACCTTTTTTGATCGATCACTCACAATTACAACTTCTTCTGACACACTCATTTCTCTTAAAGAAATCGATAACAACTCCTAATGATTGATCACATTTATCTCATATATGTTAAATGCTTTCCTTCAATTTTCTTGATGACCCAACATCGATGTGAGACTCTAAAAACCAGACCCCTACTTTGGCAGTGACTCGATTGTACTTTATGATCATGTCATAGGTACTACAGTAACGCTAGCTGCATAGAAAGCTCACCTATTTTGGAATCGTAATTAAATGGTTGGTGTGAGATTGTATTCTCTTTCGAACTAAAATATGGTATGTCAGTGACAACTGCCTTGCTATTTGGTCCATTTGTCATAACTATATTACTAAGGTGTCTAAGGTTGGAAATATATCAAACCCTAATAACGCCTTAATGTCATGTCAAGTATGTGATACTATAGTCATAGAAGGATCAAACTTTTTACTCTAAAAATTTTGTCCTTTCTGCATTGGTTAAGTACTTACAATAAATCCATATTAACTCTCTGCGACATTACCTCCAATACCATAGGAGACGAATCTCATCTTAATCACCACATCCTTTCCATGCTTTGACTATATTAAATGAGTACATAGCAAAGGTCACTCTTACTATTTGTCTGTAACGGCCAAAGTATATCCTCCCACGTGTAAGGTTCTTTAACATGTCTCAGGTCAAGGGACTAAGCTGCCCCAACTGTCACAGGAGATCTTTTATTGATAGTAAGAGCGTGATTACCATATAGAAGCTTCTCGATGAGTCGTTCTGTGCACTTGTTCTCCAATAAGCACATGTGCAATGTCTTACAATGTCTCCACATCATGTGGCTATTGGACCATATACTACCATCGATAAGGTAAATATCAATGCGCTTTGGTATATCCAAAACAATGTCTCATCTTGATATTCCTATGACCAGGAACATTTTTGATTTTTTCTTAAGTAGATCCATTAGGCCTTATTATCATGATTTCATCATGATCATAATGTTCTCACGTAATCCAGAGATGTTATCTATGCAATCACATAATAATATTCATGCATAATCATTCGTATCAAGGAATATCATAAATAAATTTATACCAAATAGCTTATTATCATTATGAACAAGATATATCAATTATAATAATAGACATAATGGCATACATATCCCAACGTATCCTACTTACACTTACAGCCCATTACAGTTTCTCATACCAGTTTTATTTACAAAACTTTCCCGACAGTGGATCTGCTACATTCTCTTCTACTACAACTTTAAATATATCATGGCAATAAATATTTACATGCAATTCATGAATTATCATACAGTACCTCCTATGCAACATCATTTACTATAATTACTCTAATTCCATTGTAGAGTCTGCCATAATATCCTGCTTGGAACTCTTCTAAGTTAACGTCCCATTTACCAATTGTGAAAACATATCATGTTATTGACTTGTTGTCATCCTTATCTCTTTGGAAACTGGAGTAAATCCCTCTACTGAAAGATTTTAATTTTCACTATAAACTAAGAACATATCTTTAGTCTTTTTCAATTACTCAAATATGCCATTCACGGTAATCCAAAGCCTATCCCTAGGAATTAATCGACTGATAATGCAAAGTGCATCTGACGTCCCCACGGTTTTCGTGATCATAAGAGTGCAATATTGGATTGGGGGCGTAAGATTTAAATATTTATAACTGCAAGCGCACGGTGTTGTAGAGTGGCTTGGGGGTCGAACACAGGGAGGCGTGGTTGTGCTTGTGTCAGAAAGGACCGGATTCACCCTAGGGGTGAGCTAGCCCGAATCGAATGATGGTTTGTCACGAATAGTAGGTAAGGGGTTAAACAATAATAAAGAAAACCTGGGACTTCGGTTTCCACCCTATCATGTGATTCTCGCTAACATGGCTGACGGATAGGATAAGGATCGGAATTAGAGTCTATTGGTGAGACGTTGCCTCTATGAGTGATACAAGCGTCCCATGGGCCCGATATTCCGGTCGGTGCCCAGGATGATACACCGGACTTTCCGGGTTCGGCCAGTGGGCATTCCCATGTCCATTAACACTGACCGACTCCGGGAGCACTAAGCTCGCAACGATAACTCCCAACATCTCATCCTGCCACTCTTGCGTGCTAGGATTCGATGTCTACGCTAAGGGCGTGAGCTATGTCTAGGGAGTCAACCGCCAAGTTTATTTCCTCTTGGCCCAACAGTCAAAGGCGGTCTTTTTCCCACCGATGACAATGAAACACCCTGCGTAACCGATAGATTCCTATTACCTATCGATTTCCTAGTCCTATGAACGCATCAGGGAGAACCCACGAAGGGGTTTCCACCAAAATCCCAGATTGGGAAACTACTCACACATATTAGCTAAAAAGCGATCTAAATGAAAATCAACCGTTAAAAACATAATCAGCCGATTGAAATGCAATAGTAGTAATGCAATTAAGATAATATCAAAGTTTGGTAAAGATCGGAACACTTAAAATAACTAGAAAATTACAGCCGTCGCAAGAGAGAAAAACAGTAAAAAATACAACAGCCCCGTTTCTAGAAACCTAGGTTTTATATTTATAGAAAACGACATCACCCGATCAGATGAAGAATCACCCGCTCGGGTTACCTGCTTCGTTAATCGGCAGTGGTCTTCAGAAACTTCACCCGGTCAGACGACACGATCGGTTGGAGGAAGCAGCTCGTCATTTGGATCTTGGTGCCGTCGGGTGAACCGATCGGTTGATAAATCAACCGATTGGTTGGAATTGTCGCCCAAAAAGACAGAAACTTCGGACCTTTTGGCACGGTTTGCAGGCGGTCGGGTGAGCTCTCCGGGCCATCTCTTTGGGGAAATTGGCTACAGGTGAACCGATCGGGTGATAGTCACCCGATCGGTTGGAGTTCAGCTTCAATTTCCCAAGAGGATTGTTGGGCTGAACCGGTCTCTGACCCGGTCGGTTGATGCTCTCGTAGATTCAACTGTTGTCTGGGTGATGCACGCGTGCACCACACGATCGGTTGACTGTGTCCAACCGATCGGGTGGGGGCTGAAAGATGGCGATCTTCGTCGTTTGACCCCCTGGATCACGCGTGACTCCTCCCGTTGCTCTGAGGACTTACGATATCTTTGTTATGTGTCCCCTATACTGGCAAACTCCTGCAAACACACAAAACCACGGAAAAGTGAAAAAAAAACGAGAAAACACGAGAAAATGGATGCGAGACGGCGGAAAATAGCGGAAAAACACAAAGAAGACGTGCGTGGATATATAAGACATACACACACGTCAAAATCCCCCAAGCTGAACACTTCCTCGTCCTCGAGGAAGACGAGTGAGAGTGGGAGCTCGGAGGGAGAAAATAGAGAGAAAAAGAGAAAAAGAGAACTCTAAATCCTAAATCGCCCGTCAGGGCCAACAAAATCAAAAACGACACACCAGGCAAGCAAATGACAAATCACCACACTAAACCAAAGAAAATGAGTCCAGACAAGTGCTGTGGGCCCACGCCGTGAAGCGCAAGTAAGTGTGGTCATGTGCTAGCATTCGGTGTCACTATCTACATCGTGCAATAAGCTCTGTATACACAAATCCAAGAAATGACCCAAATATCGATTCAATTTGGAATAAGCGGTGAATATATGGCTCAAGCATGCATGAGAAGAGTATGAGAATAGAAATGTATCATGTGTCGGGGACTCCACAGCTAGGTACTTGGACATCACCACACTATCGCCTAGATAATAGTTAGAAATTCCCTATTCCAAGTGTTTTTGAAAGCGATGGTGGTTGAGAGGATGTGGAGTAGGACACTCGATGCAAATTCTCGCCTTCCCTTTATTCTCAGTAGGTAGGGAAATATTCACATGCAATTTTTTTTGGGTTTTGGATATATGTATTTTTTTGGGCTTTTGGCTGTACATATATATATATATATATTTCTTTTCCCTTTCTTTTCTCTTTTTTTAGATTTTTTTAGATTTTGGGGTATATACAAGTGTGTACTCTCCCAAGTGGGGGAACAGTACACGACGAGGGGATTTGCACCAAGTAAAATAAAAAAGAAATGTGGTTCTAAACACTTGGGCAAAGGAGATATTTTCGCTAATCAGAGCATAGGCTAAATGAGTTATCCTAGTCCTAACTGTGGAATCCCGACACATGCGAAATGAAGCATACGATATATATATTCATGCATACAGAAGCAGATAATAAAGGCAAATATCGCATATTCAAATCGAAGCATGATAATCTAGGGGTCATTCCTGGACAGGTATATAAATCAGAATCACAAAGTAGAAGCACACCAAACGCTAGTCACGACACACGACTCACAAAAAAAAACTAAGTGGACCCACGATGTATGAAATGCAAGAGGACTCGGCTTTCTAGGGTTAGTGAATGTGATTATCGAAGCCATGCTAGGGGTGTGTGTGATTCTGTGGCAATTCATCATTTGGTGTCATCTCTAGGAGAGAGAGGAGAAAAAGGAAAGAAATAAAAAGAAAACCACGGAGAAAAACGACTCAAAAAAGAGGAAAAATACACAAATGACGCACAAATTGCGACTCCCCCAAGCTGAAACTTGCATTTCCCTCAATGCAATAAAAGTGAATACGTGAGGGCAATGAAAATGGGGGGAATACGCACCGACTCAAAAAAGAATTGAAAAATGAGAAAAACACATATACGCAACTGAAAATAAAAATAAAAATAAAGATCACACCACACGACATATAAATAGAAAATTTAAATAGAAAATCACACCACACGACAAAAATAAACAAACACACACAGAAAAACGTCACATGACAGCACACAGAAAAATTGACTTCCCCCAAGCTAGACGTGACAATGCTAGCGAAATGATATGATCATGAAAATGCAGAGATATGCAAGGGGGAGATCAATCGGAGTCGCTTTCGGTAGAATGGTAAGGAGATGGCAAGGAGGGTGGTGAATAATGGTAGAAGGAATCCTCCAAGGACGAAGGAGAGGGTGTGCGAATAGGAGAAGGAGGGGAAACAGGCAGGACAATCGGAGGATCGAGATTTATCGGTGGATCGTGGTGGATGATGGTGGCACGGAGTAAACCGATGTAACGGTCGCTTTCCGACCGTGCGAATTTCGTACGTATTTGGCTTGGAATGTGTATTTTCGTACTTTATTTTTATTATTGTTTTCGGTAGGCCTAGCACGAGACCGGACCCTGTTTTCACGACCCTCTCGGAGGTGCGATCACCCTGGTACTTTCCTTATAACTTTTGGACATTGACGGACCACCTCCAGCACCGCTCAGAACCCTCCATCTCTTCTGCTTCCAACCAGAGATCCGACCTCTCCCCTTGAGGATCCGACAGCTCTCTCCCTCAAGATAATGCCGACAGCCCCAACTTCAGGCCGCACGGTCACCTCCCCTTTCAGCCGGGCCCCAGGCGCCAACCCCATATCTCCGCCACCGCACGCCCACTTGCCCAGACATGCGCCGATCTATCTCCCCTACTCCAGCCCGTGCCCAAGTCATTCCTCCTCTGCGTGCCACCTCTGACAACCCTAGGCCACCATTCCTCCATGCCTCAGCCCTCAACACAACCCCTCAGCCCCACGCCAATACACCTCGATCATGTCTGACGTCGCTCACGGCAGTCACCAAAGCGCAACTGCAACCACAACGCGACACCAATATTACACAAACTGTGGGAGGGGAATTTCACACGTGAACAGTACTTGAAATTATATGTGAACAGTGTATTTTAAATGTTATAAACAGTTTGGTTCATATTTTTATATTATGAGCAGTATACTATGATTCCGATTATGTAGCTATAACATATCCTCTAAGTTGAATTATTATATATATACACACTAGTAACTATAAGTTAGTGTAATATATATATAATACATATATAATATATATAAAATGAGTGATTTCCGGAGGAATGGCGAAGGCGATCGTGGGGATTCTAGGGCATCTTCGGCCAAGGTGGCGGCTTCTGCTTTGGACGAAGGAACAAATGGTGGCTCCTCCAGCAACGGGCCTTGGCACACTGTCTCGAGGAAGAGAAGCCGCTACCCACAACGGGGTTTCCCGCTGAGGAACGGTTCTCACACTCCGGGCCATCGGTTCTCTGACTTTGGCGCAGCACCAAGACGTCGCTGGGACGAGCAGGACAGGTGGATCCGCCCTCCTCAGGCTCAACGGGGGGGGGGGGCACCAAAGGACATTATCGGCGACCATTCGAGGCCTACGGTGGGGGGTGCCCCGAAGGTGTTTGTTAAATTGCCTGAGCAGCCTGTACGTTCTCTTGGACCCAAGCGTAGTTGGGCTGATATCTGTTCATCCAAGAGAACTTATGGAGATGATATTGGTATGACATTTGTTCCTCCTCAGACCAGAACTGACGGATCAATTGTTGCCCGTGTATCTAGCTCTCTCTTGGAGAAGGGGTCGGAAGTTTGGATATCCACATTGGTTGGCTATGTTCTTGGTGATACACCTATGTTTGGCCAAGTGCAGGCTTGGATGGAGAGACTCTGGAAGCCGCGGAAGCATGTCCAGGTGTATAGTAAGGAGAACGGATTCTTCTACTTCCGCTTTGATTCTGGGGAGGAATGTGACAGAATCTTACATGGGGGCCCCAGGCTATTTGATGGGAGGTTGGTAGTGCTAAAGCTATGGAGCCCGTCGCTTCTGCATGATCGGGATATTCTAACTTCGGTACCAATTTGGGTACAGTTGCATGGTGTGCCTGTGCACATGTGGAACAGGGAAGTTCTAAATATTCTCGCTTCTGTGGTGGGTAACCCATTGTGCTTGGACCGTGCCACCGCTAAAGTGGAGAGAATAACGTACGCTCGTTGCTTGGTCGAGGTGGATGCTAAGAGGGAGTTGCCTAGGCATGTTGAGGCCGAACTCGACGATGGGACTATTCTGATCATTGATACAAAATATGAAGCAGAACCCCCCAGGTGTGTCAATTGCATTTGTTTCGGTCACCCCACTGAGCAATGTCCCCTGCGGCACAAATCTCAAATGAGGAAGGGAAAGGAAGTCATCCCTAATCGGGTACAATTTGTGGATCAAGGGCAGACTTCTGGCATTGGAGTATTAGATGACATCACACCTGCACAGGATTTGGGGACCCACGATTGCTCTGAAGCAGGTCTGCCTAGTCATGTGGCCGCGGGAACCTGTGCGCTGAGGAAGTTGCGTTGCCTCATTAACTCGCTGAAATTCATGTCCTATATAAAACCCCCAACTATCAATCTGGAGAGGAGAGCGTGGTTATTCAAGATCTGCCCGGTGACTCCCATCAGGTTGAATCGCCTACTATTCCGCCTGCACTTGTTGAACCTATTGTTCTCCCCGGCGACTCCCCTCAGGTTGAAACACCTATTGCTACACCTTCAGTTGATGAATCTATTGAAGTTGACAGGCCAACGGACTGTCTGCCGCAAGAGTCGGTGTATGATAACCCCGAGTGGGTGGCTGATCTTCAGGAGTTGCTTTGTGCTGCAGATTCTGCTAAGCAGCGGAAGGTAGGCACTGTGGGATCTTCGGTTCGACGAAGCACAAGGTTGAAGTAAGCGTTCCCTTGCTTCCTTCTCAGTTATTATCTATGTTGATTTGGAATACAAGAGGTTTAAATAATTTGGTGCGGCGTAGGAATCTACGTGAAAGGATACGAATAATTGCCCCTACAATTATAGTTCTGCTGGAGACAAAGTTAAAGACTGACAGTATTGCATCTAAATCGTGCATCCCCA
>JAULAV010002100.1:0-15000 GCA_030789695.1 Scilla litardierei | reverse complement strand
TCCAAATTTGAGTTCTTCATCGTTTTAGATCCGAAAGTTGTTGCGTTAGGGTTTGCATGAAAGCTCCTAACTTCGCATCTTACTTCGCATCCAACTTTGCCTCCATCCTTGCCTTCGACACACTCAATCCTTCTTCGATCGATGCCCTAACATCAGATCTGAATGGTGTTAGGTTTTCTTCCATATATTTATTCAGATCTGCCACTTTGACATCGAGTTTCATCTCCAAGAGTTCAACTTTTTTGTCGTCATAGTGCTCTGATACTATTTGATAGGATTTTTCTAGAATTTTGAGGGATAAAAATAGGATTTTTGGTAGAAAGAAGGAAGTTTTTGCGGAAAAAGGGATTTTAGGGCGAGAAAGTGAGATTTTGGGGAAAAGACTGGATTTTTATTGATGCTAAACTGCAATAAAAAGGAATACACATATAAATTGAGTTCTTTTGATAGGAACTCGATCTACCAAGTAACCAATTCGAGAGGGTGGCCACTCTTTCCAATAAAGAGGAAATTTCTCAACCTCCAACGAAGAAGGAATTTCTCAACCTTCAACAAGATTTCTCTAAAGATCGTCCCCCTCTGTGAGTCCCATAGCCTTAAGATGGCCAACGGCCCGGCCCGGCCCATGCCCGATTGGGCTTTGACCGGGTCACAGGTCGGGCCGGGCCGGCCCAACAGGGGAATACCCCTGGGAAGCCCAACCCGTGGCCCGGCCCCTGGGCTGGCCGTTAGGCTAAAAAATTTACAAAATCTTAAAAATTCTTTAAAAATTCTTTAAAAACCGGCAAAAAATATTTAAACATATTATAAAATGAAGCATGTTAAATTTTGTATAATACAAAAAATAAAATTTTAAATTGATTGTAGTTTAATTTTTTTTAAAATAGATATTTTTTAAAAACATAGTATTCTATAAAAATTACAAATAGATAGTATTTTGGAAGTAGATAGTATTTTTAAAAATGAGGAAAAATTAACTTCTTTTATTGCTAAATAGATACAATATTGGAAAGAAAAGTATTTAATCCTGAATTTCTCGAAGGTCCCAGGTTGAATCTTTAAATTTATTAATTAAATTTTTAAGGGGGACTTAAGTTGGCCAGCCTTACCCCTTATACAATGGGAAAAAAGAACTCTAATACAAATAAGAAAATGATAATACAAGTAAGAAATGAAAATCAATCAAATCTTGTCTTTTTTTCGTCCGAGTCTTCCGAAAGGTCCTTTCTACCTTCCGAGCGGGTTTCAATATGGAATCAATCCTTTGCACAAAACGCCACTTTAACTATATCTTCCTTCAGCCTTGACCTCTTGTCGCACAGAACGCGACCAGCTGCACTAAAAGCATGCTCCGAAGAAACAATAGATATATGGACTGCTAATAAATCACGAGCCATGATGGCAAGAATTGGTTACCGAGATTCATTCCCTTTCCACCAGGCCAGAGTATCAAAATTCTCATCATCCAATTCTGCATCAGTAAAAGGAAACCGATTTGCTAAATACTTAGACAGTTCACTAGAAGAACTTTCTGTCTCTATTGTTTTTTTATTTCTTCTTCCTAAAATCTGTCAGATCCTACTTGAAGAAAAAGTATTAGCAGGCATAGAAGAAGTATTTGAAGACCTTCCAAATCTAGTCTCATAAGTTGTAGAAAAGTTTCTTAAGCTAGTTCTAAACATAGCTATAGGTTCATGTAAGGGAAATCTCATGTTTTCATAATAGGTTTCTAATAACCCAACTAAAACGTCCTCCTTAACACGTGGATCGAAAACCTTAGCTAAAGAGTAAAGCATAAGAACATGATTCCAATACTGCGCTAGTTTTCTCACCATGTCTGCTGTCATAGGAAGACGAGCAGTGTTAGGGTCCACATGGTCTCTATACTTTGCTAAAACTTTCGAAATTAAACCTAATTGTTCTAAGCCTAAAATTGATGTTGGGTAGTACAAACCAAAAAAGTTTATTTGTAGCGGTAAAAAATCCCAAAATATTCATGAAGTTGTTCTATACTTCTCCACTCCTGTTCACTAATGTCGTTGTCTGGGTCAAATGTAAGGTGTGTACTTGCAAAGTCAGTAAGCTGATCTCTATTTTTAGCATGGAATACATCATTAGATACATTGAATTCCACTTATGTTGAACACTAAATTTAAAGACTAGGTAAGGTCTTTGGCTAGTACGACACATCTGTTTGTACTGATGTCTCCTAATGACAGAAGTATGGATTAATAACATAAGGTTCCTAACTTTTTCTAAATAAACAGAAGCAGTTTTAAGTCCATCTTGTAGTATCAAGTTCAAGACGTGATATGCACACCGTTGATGAAATAACAACCCATCCAGCTCAAAGTTCAATTGTCTTTTTAAAAAAACAATTGCATTATTGTTGTTAGAAGTATTAGCAAAAGTAAATGAATTTTTTTCCAGAAATATTAAAATCATGAATAATAGACATTATCAAAGCACCACCATTATGAGCATGCTCTAACATTCTAAATCTTATAATCGTCTTGTTAAAAGTATAATCATAAACTATGTGATGAGAGTAACACAGAAATAGGAAGCGCCCCATTTTGTTGTCCATGTGTCGGATGTTAAAGTTATTATAGAATTTAAGTTTGCAGCAATTTTGCTTTGTCATATTGAGAAGCTGACCTCTCTTCTAGGAGTGTTTTTTGGCACTCTTCTAAATGTAGGGTTAATGACCACTTAGTTAAAACTTTCTAATTCGGGGCTTCTGGTTAAAGGGTAATTCTTGGCATAAAACTAATGTAGCCATCTCTTTTCTCATTGTCTCAGCAGAATATGAGAAATAAGATAGAGATGTAGAAGAGAGAGATAAGTTTAAAGTGGTATGTTTAAAATCTTTTTTCGCGAGATTCTATGTGTCTCTTAAGGTGTGTTGTGCCGTCGGAAGGTCTGCAATTAAAATTTGCTTTATAGATTTTGCAAACTGTCCGCTCGCCGGTTTTGCCAGGGACAGTTTCATGGGTAAAGTGCTGCCTAACTGCAGATTTTCGTGCTCTAGGTTGGGATTGTTGTGTAGAATTGTGAACATCAGGACTAGTCGGTTGTTCAGAAGTAGAAGCGTGTGCAAAAGAAGTATAAGCAGTTGTACCGAATACTATTGGGCTAGGATTATTACTGTTGAACCAGTTCTGTGTTTCCGTTTGTGACATATGCAAAGTCCGATGTTTCTATAGGGTTACAGAGTATCCTAGTAAAATTGTCATATTCCTCAGTGTTATAAAAATTTATGTTAACATTTCTACATTCGTTTGGTCCGGACATTATGCTAATTTATAAATAAAATTAAAACTAAAAGGAATCTTATTGTAGGGTTGCAAGTGAAGTAGGGAGCATACGGAGCTTGAGAGCGCATGAAGCTTGCTAATTGCTAGAGAGTTGAGAGCAAATGGAGATTGCTAGTTGAGACTTGAGATCTAAAGAGCTGAGACTTGAGAGCTTCAACCCGGTAGAGTGTGAGAATAGAGAGTATGAGTGTGTGAGAGTTGTGAAAAAAATGACAGAGGTGTGTGGATCAATTTATATGAATTTTTTGGGTGTAAAAAGACAAAAAAACCTCCAAATGACCGTTTTGACTGTTGGGGTTTTTTGGTATTTTTGCCTAAAATTACCAAAAATCTCTTTGGGGGCCTTGTGAACGGATGACCATTTAACTGTTGTAATGGCCAAATGATCGTTCTTAGCGTCCAGCGCTGGGCACGCAATGGCAAAAAAGGGGCCCGGGCCACGGGCTGGCCAGTGGGCCGAAAAGAGAGCGAAAGCCCGGTCCTGGCGCCATGCCGGGCTTGGCCTGTGCCCCGGTCCACGGCGTCGGGTCAGGGCTAGGCGGGCCGGGTAGCGGGCCACCGGGCCTATTGGCCATCTTGACCCTAGTCCCATATAAATACTAATAAGAAATTATCAAAATTACAGAATTACCCCTAAACACTGAAAATTACGAAAATACATATGACTGAAAATTACGAAAATACACCAAAACCTCCAAAATTCCAGATCTGCCCTTTTAGGATACACTCTCATAAGTCCCTCTTAGAGGTGGATGAACCCTTATTTTCTATAGGTGATTGGGTTCTCCATTAATGTGCTTCAGCTGCCTTGCCAAGGACTTTGAGGGTGGGTACCCCTCCCTCTTGAAGATTCACTTCACTACCTGTCTAAGAACATGTGAATTCTCACCCCGTCACTGGTTTCCTTTTCACCACCATCGTCCGTGTGTTGGCAACGGTGGTGGTGGTTCGGGACTGCTCTCCTCATCTCACTCTTTGTTGTAGTCAATTCAATACATATACTGTTAAGTGGTAATGAGTCACGATAATGATGCAACATGCAGTAAAAAGATTGGAAATACTGTCTACTTCACACCTTTTTGTCAAGAAATTGTTCGTTACTTGCTACAATAATCTTTCTATGGGGATAAGTTTTTTGTTACCCTAATTCTTCATCAAGTTTTGCTTTGAGTTCAAATCAATAGAAGTTAGAATAGCACAAGTCTGGCAAACATCCAACAAGTTTGTGGTTTCATATCTAGCGCAACTAATACCCGAAAATGAGAAAATGGCCAAGAATTTTTGTTGCTATTCCATATAATGCCATAGATTCCTAGTTTGTTGGTTTAATTCAATGCAGTTGGTTGATATGTGAAATCTATGCAAACTGAGTCATGACAGGCTTCGGCCCTAAAATATGATAAGAGCATGGTATAATCCTTTCTGTTCCTAAAATGCATGTATCATTGGTCAAAAATGTATAGATGTAATGTGTTAGGTGTATGTGTTCTGCATCTCTTTAGATGGTCAGACCATGATCCCGAACACAACAGTGAAAGTTGATATGTGTGAGCATTTAAAATAGTAAGTTTGATATGTAATGGAGGCATGTAAATGATAGCATACTGTATCGTCATTAACATCAAATGTGAACAAATTAGTTGAAGCTATATGGCAAGAATATGGAGATTTAGTGGAATGTTTAATTGAATGATAATATCTTTTTTCGATAAATCATGTGATTAATACTGGTAATGAATGCAAAAGTTGTAAAGGAGTTTTTGCTATACTGTGTAGTGTTGGTTTTCGTACATATTTAAACAATGTGAATTTGGTTGTTTTTAAGGGAATGTGACTCCATCGTCATAAATGAATTGCAATTTATTATGTGCATAGCACTGAAGTTAATTTTATAAATATCAATGATTTAAAGGAGTTTTGCTTGCATTATGAATGTTCCTGTGTGCAATATAAATTGCGTATGTATTTCTCTCCCGTCTGTTGGTCATATTATTGAAGTATGTGTCTATTGGGAAGCACATTTAAGGGTCTGTACTATTTCTTTCTTTTCATTTTTAGCACTTGATAATGAACTAGTACAGTTTATAATGTATATTAGGAAGACTTCTACGGGAAGCACAACCAGAACTGATGGAGGCTTTAATTCAAGCTTCCAAAGATGGTGACAATAGCAAGTTGAATGCTTTTTCTGGTGGAGAATCAATATCTATTGAATTTGATGTTGAGGAAGAAGATACCATATATGGGGAGGAGGAGGAGGAGGAGGAGGAGGACGACAGTGATGTAAGCCACAATTTCCTAGATGTTTGTATGAAAGGCTAGATATTTTTATACACTAAAAGTGTACCATATGAATTCAAAATGGCACTTTTCTGATATTGGTCTGATGTAACAGTTACATGCATGAATTCTTTGTAATGGAATTTTCTAACAGGGATGCGAAAGCTACATTGAGGTAGCAACCAGGTGGTTTGATGGCCTTGTTTACAAAGATCAGTCAATCACAAATGAAGTATACTCAATTCACAATGTTGAATTTGATCGTCAGGTAAAGTGACTCTTGGCACTTTGGTTTTTGGTAATTTTAGCATATCATATAAATCCAAAAATAGCATTGCATTATTAAGTTCTTTCTAATGCATGATATGTAGAGTAGTATCGTGTTTCAGTTTACAATGCATGTGATTATTTTTTAACACATTTATTGCTGAAGTACATGATTTATGAATGAGCTGGTTTCCTACGGCCAACCTTTGGGAAATTAGATGGGGGTAAAAGGTTTTCGTTATTCTGTCATTTTGCTACTTTTAGCTCCACATGCAGCTTAGATGACTGTCTACTTTCTCAGTATACAACTTTTTTAAAAATAAGCACCATAATCATAAACCTGATGGCGGATTATATCACATGGATACTGATGAATTGATGGTTTCATTCACATATTACATCAAACCAATCTACTTTTCAGATAAAATAGTTCTTGACAGGCTTGGGAGAGTACTTTATGTTGTCTATTGATGAGATTAATAAATATTATGTTAGGGTATTTTATGTAATAAAGGTTAACGGATTTTATGTTAAACCACCAATATAGTATTATAATTACTAGATTCTAGGGAGGGACTCTCCCTAACATTTTATTTAAAATTCTACTCTGATTTCAGAGCCGTAGATTAGCTATAATCCTCCCACTTCATTCCCACGGTTGCTACTATCAACCACACATACTAATCCTAGTCTCTACCGCACCTCGTGTCACCGCCAATCTCATTCACTTCATACCTAACCCATCGCAAAAAAAAATCAAGATAACAGCCACCAGTGCTTCTATTGTTAGATCATGATCTAAGCCTAGAGGGGGAGGGGGAATATGCTTATAAACAATTTTCACGAATCTAAAAATAGTAGTCTACTCAGTCACACTAACACAGAGCAAGTATGTGCAGATAAAATATCATAGAAGCAGACACAAATTGCACACAATATTTACCCTGGTTCGGTCGTCCCAACGACCTATTCCAGCCCCAAAGTAATCACTAGAATAATAGTATCAAGATACAAAACACACGGAACTTCGTGCCCCAACACTCATCTCACCAAGTCTGTACCTCACTCCCCAAAGTGTCGAACATTACTATTCTAGCAAATACGTTCTTTTGACTTGCCCAACAAGTCAAGAGCCCAAAGAATCCCAAAAATGAAAATAAAAGTAATACAAAGATCTATTAACATTATCATAAATAATAATAAGATAAAGAGTATAGAGTGCTCAGTTTGTGATGTTTGGATAGTCCCTGTCGTTAAGCACGTCGTCACCTTCGCCCTGGCACAAACAATGTCTCAATCCGATCTCTGCATCGAAAGATATGGTACTCCAAAGTTGGTTGCGCAAATCTGTCTTAAAGTGGTCTGTATGCAAAGCAGCTGATATTGGCTCGATTGTTCTGTGAGTCTGGCTCGGTGAGTCCTCCAATTCCGCCTGGTTAGATTCACATTTGGGTGCTTGCGTGACTTGATAGGTCGGTGTGCTAAGCATCTCTCTGCAATGGGCCAACAACGGGCGTGGCTTATAGGATTTGCGGCCACAGACTGGGCCGTGACTTGGCAGCCCCACAATGATGCAGACTTGAGTCAACAACTGAGATGGCACGGTCGTTGCTAGAGTCTAGCTCTATGATCCTCCCAAGCCATGACTTGTGGCTGTGTGGAGATGCAACAGTGTGTCAGCAACACGAATTGCATGGTAACAGCATGGGTCAGCAAGGGGCCTTGGCACGATGGATGAATGAGTCAGCAACGTAGCCTGACAGCCGAGCAACAAATTACACCCAAATCGATTTCTTTCATATTTTTTGCGTGACTTGAGGGGTTTGTTAGCCTAGATGAAGAACTTGAGATGTGCTCGAGTTGTGGGATTGGCTTGGAGACTTGGAAGCTTAAAGACTCTTCTTGGTCGAGATGAACAGAGTCAAGCAGTGGCTTTGGCCGCGAGCTTCTTGTGTGCTTGATGAAGTTTGCCTCTTGGGGAGCATGAACAAGAGAACTTGGGAGTCTTTGGCCTATGCTTTGATGAAGTTTTGTGGCAATGGCTTGGATGACGAGTGCCCCATAGGATGTGTGATTTGGAAGATGAGCTTGATGCTTGTACTTTTCTTGCCGTGACTTATATGATGTTAATGAAGCTTGGATGCCTTGGCTGAGAGCTTCTTGGGAGCTTGATGAAGATTTGGCTTTTTGGACTTTTGAAGATGATAGCCTTGACCAAGATGATAGAGAAGGATGCATATGGCCGGCTATATGGCTTGTGCTCTCTTGGGGGGTTTCCTATGCGGGCTAGGAAACATATATAAAGCCTTGGTCCAAGAATTATGATTCAACCAAAACTCCTTTGCTCTCATTTTAGAGAGATACATCGCTTTAAATTGATTGGACTTTGATTCTCTTAGATCCACTATGACTTTTTCAAAATTGATGACCCATGAGTTTATCTCCTTGGTGCAATGAAATTGATCAATCTTTGGATAAGTAGGACACTTTTGAATTTATTTTGAATCTTCAAATTGGCATACATTATCTCCTTATCCCACCATGGAATTTGTACACTATGTTGACCAAGTCAAATATCACAATTCATTAGTTTTCCATCTCTCATTCTCTTGCTCATAATTTACAATCTTGCCATCTTCATAATTTACAAGCTTGCCACTATGTTCTCCGTGTTAATTTGTTCTTGAAAATACTTAACAAACTCATCAAAAATATCAATGAAGATTTGTTATCATTAAACAAGAAATTATAGATCGTTGTATCCAACTATCTACTCCTTTTGATGATGACAAACCGCAAATAAAATTTGATCAATATGCTCAAAATCATGTCACTGTGATGTGTTTGTGAAGTGTGATGATGCATGTCAACAAGATATAAATCACATGCAAGTGTTGCTCCCATATTGACATGCTCCCCCTATCAAGTTACTCCCCTTAGCAATATGTTTACCATAATCAAATCTATCATTTTCCCCCTTCCGTTATCATCAAAAGAATACTTAAGAAATCCATGTAATATGCAACGTAAAAATAAAGCATTATAAATCAAGACACATGATCCCATTAAGACATTTAAAATAATCAATCGATAGCCAATTAATTTCATAACAATGACTAAACCATCTTCGTGCTGATGCGATGATCAAAAGTTAAAGTGCATAGGGAGAAGTTTTACATGAAATCAACCAATCAAACCAACTTTCCATATAACATAAACTCTTTTAGGGTTGATTTTTCCCACCTCATGAAGCATTAGTTCAAGTTACCAACACCCATACATAGCCTATAAGGACTCTTAGATGAGGGGTGTCATTGCTTGACGGATATAACACCAACACTAAAGATTTAACTTAAAGCATAAGTGGATATTCGTGGGTTGTATCATTGCCATGAACTGTATCCATTTTCATACGAAGCTCTTTCTTTTCTTTTTCATAATATGCATCATTTTTCTTTTTCAACACATTTTTCTTTTCATGGGCTTTATTTTTAATCCAAGGCATGACACTTTATATCCCGTAGAGTAATATGTTTTTCATTTTTTGTTTCATCCACCTACAACCACTTTCCCATATTTCATGAAAACAATTCCATACATGCAATAACAATTAATCTTGTGAAAGTGTAAGGTGAAGATGTAGAAATCAAATTATGCAATTTAATTGAAAATGTCATGATTATTGAAAGAGTCTAATATGCAATTATAGTCATGACAATAATGCAAGATTTCTACAAGGATATGAACATCATTCAAAGTGCAATTTTGATAAACAAACGAGAGATATCCATTAAACTCAATCTTTATAATTTTGCACTTTTTATGTGTTTTTCAAAAATGTCAATTTTTATGGGTTTCAAAATTTTCTATCACACAAATAAAAACACACCAAAAACCACAAAAAAGAAAGTGAAAAAAAAACAAAAAAATTCCTTTGAAGATATACAATGAGCTCAAACAAGAAATCATACTTTCGCGTTGTCGTTTGGCCAAGGTAACGATTGGTACATAACATGAGGTTGGAGATATTTATCACTAGGATGCAGAAATTGGATCAGTATCTTGCAATGACTTACGTTCTTTTTCATCATGCATTACAGATTAAGTCATCCAAGCTTTCAAAACTTAAAATTTTAAATTTTTTTGCATTCTGAGTTTCATAGTTTGTGTATTTAAGAATACAAGTCAAACACCACCGAGTATCGTATTAACCATGTGCCAATAATTGTGCTCAAAAACTTTTTGAGCTGGTCCATTTAGATGTTGGGGACCTTATGGTTTTGAGTTTTTGATACGGATTTAGTTTTTTTTTGTTAAATTTATGGATAATTTCTCACATTTGACCCGGATTTATTAAATGAAAATAGATCTCAAGTGTTTGCTATTTTAAAGAGTTTTTACACTGAAATTAAACAAATTGGGTTTGCAATTCTATTTAAAATTTTCAAAGTAATAATGCAACGAAATATTTTAGTAATCAGCTAGCATCTTTAATGTCAAAATTTAAAATTATTCATTAAATGTTCATATGCACACATATTCCAACAAAATGGGAATTGGTGGTTGATCGTAAAAACAGATATCCGTTAGAGGTCGCATAAACACTTCTTTTACATATAAATATTTCAAATTTTTTTCAGACGGATGATTTTTAAGTGCTTGTCATCTTATTAATCATATGCCATCCAATGTGCTTCATGATGAAGTTCCGTATCATTTGTTTCTTGAGGAAGTTATATTTCCTTTATCGCTCAAGATTTTCAATTGTGTTTGTTTCCTGCATAATTATACCTTAATGATTTCTAACACGATCCTCGTTTCTTAGTGTATGTTTTAGGATACTTACATACATATGAAGATTATAATTGTTACCGTCTCGACAAGACAGTTTTTGGTGTATGTTGATATTAATTTTTTTGAGTCCCAACTATAGTTTTCCAAATCTAACGATAATGACCAATCATTGAACCCTGACAATGATAATGTGTATTTACTTTATCTAATGCCTTCAAGAAAATCTTAGATCATGCAAGCCTACCAATGGCAAGAAATATTAGAACTCAGCTTTCAGATCCCGTTTAGCTCCCAGTCCTCATGGTTCTTTCTCTTAAAATCAGTGTCATCTTCTTCTTTATGTTCTCCTGCAATCTTCACAGGTAACAATAAATAGGTTTCTAATTTGAATAGTCCAATTTCTGATAAAGAAGCTACTCATTCTTACACAACTTATCCTTTTTACAAATATGTGTATTGTGCCTATCTTTCTCAACCATACATATCTTTTCTTTCTTCTATTTATTCTTACTAAACTGTACAATCTATTTTAGAAACTTTGTCACATCCATGTTAACATGCTATACAGTTAGAAACGAATGCACTTGAGTTTAATAATACTTAGGATCGTGTACCGGTTTTACCTAGCAAATCGGTGGTTAATTGTAAATATGTATTCAATGAAGTTGAATCCTGATGGCTTCCTCGCTCTATTGGAGGTCAAACTCCGTTTAAAGGTTATAGACTATTTGGAGATGTTCACAGACATATGCTATAGACTATTCGGAGATGTTCTTTTCGATTACGAAGATGACATCAGTGCGTTTATTGATCTCTTTGACTGCTACTCATCATTGGCTTTTACATCAGTTGGATGTAAAGAATGTGTTCCTTAATGACATTCTTAAAGAACTATATATGGAGCAACCATTAGATTTTGTTGCTCAAGGGGAGTCATAGGAAGCGTGCAGGTTGAAGAAATTGTATTATCTACAGCATTCATTAAGGGCTTAGTTTAGTGCTCTGCAGATTTCATGATCGATTTGGCCTCAAATTGCATCAGTGTGATCACTCTGTTTTTCATCAGACTCATGTGGGAGGGTGATCTTTTTGGTGATGTATGGTAATGGCATTAATATCATTTGGGCTGATGCTTTTAGGATTTAGGAGCTAAAATAGTTTATTCAAAAGGAATTTTAGATGAAGATCTTGTGTCTTTCAGATATTTTCTTTAGATATATACAACTATATCTATTTATCCAGCGGAAGTATATTTTTGATATGTTATCAGAGATATAGATATCGAGATGTATGCATATTAACTTAACTATGGATCCAAATTATAGACTTATACTGGATCAGGATAAGCTATATCATGATCTGGGGCGATGCAGAAGATTGATTAAAAAGCTGAACTTCTTTATTTTGATACATCTGGATATTACCTTTTCGGTGAGTATGCAGAGTCAATTCGTGTTTGATCTGATGATTACTCGTTGGAATGCTACGGTATAAGTCTTGAGATATTTGAAGAATGTACTGCACAAAAATCTTTTATATTCTGATTATGTCTATTGCATAGTTGCAACATTCTCAGATGCAAATTGTGCTGGTTTGCCTTTTGATCGGCTATTGATAACTGGATGATGTGTTTTTGTGGGAGGCAATTTGGTGTCTTAGAAAAGCCAAAAAAGAATCAGTTGTTTCTCGATCCAATGTATAATCGGCGTACATATCCATGACCAACATTATTTGTGAGTTATGAATTTAGTAGTTGTTTTTGAGTAAGGATTCATGAGAACGACACCTATGACCTCATATACGATCTAACATATTTCGTATCTATCACCTTCTCAACACATTGATGACTCACCATGTACCAAAGTCGATATATATATCACTAACACCTGTATCTTTCATAAGAGGATCAAACACATAGTGATCGATTGTTACATAGTGAGACATCAATGTGTTACGAAGGTGATACATACGAAATATGTTTGATTAGTAAATCTGCTTATGGATATGCTTACCAAGACTTTAGGAAAGGAGAGGGGACTAAAGTTGGGCATTGATGACATATATGATTTACCTTGAGTTGGATTGTTGAGATGTAATATATTTTACGTTAGGGTGTTTTATATAAAATGGGTGTAGGGGTTTTATGCAAAACTACCAAAATAATACTATAAATAATAGACTCTAAGGTGAGGAGAACTCAACAACTCGCACTAACTTTTCATCTTAAATTCTGTCTCTGTTTTCTACATCTATGTATATCGAATTATTAACATGTTGATGGAATCAAAACTGAATACTATAACATTTGTTAGAGAAGTAAATTAATTAGTGTGGTCTATCTTTTGTATGAACAATTTTTTGAAAAGCAATCACTACAAAATTTGTTTTGCTGCTTTTAAAGCGTAGGAGCAGCGTTTTGCTGTGTAGGATGTAGTTGTTACGTACAAAACTTATCCCGCATAGTCATGTTGGATGGAGTCTCAATGTATGAAGAGTATGCAAGATGCCCAAACTATTAATGTCTCTAACTTGCATTTTTACTCCTGGATGTGCAGACTTTACCTAAACTTTACCCAATAATAGTGTATAAGGAAGCATAAATATGCTGCTAGGCGGCGATGAATGCGGCATCACAAAATGATCCGAAGATGATTCACAGTTTCCTCAATGGAGCTCACGAGGATCAGATGTGTGCACGACACCACGTTCAAGCATCAAAGCTGGCTTTTTGCGCATAAGCGGTGCAAAAGAGCTGAAGAGCACATAATAGATGTAGTGGTCTTTGGGTTAAGGCAGATGGAAATCAGTTCGTTCTGGTTGGAGGAGTGGTTTTTCGGTTTGACCAAAACATAAAAGTTGATTTCACTGATCTATTGCTAAGGGTGAAATCATGGATGTTGTCACAATCGAAGAGTGTAAATAAGTCTTGGTGAAATCTGGTGTGCATGTGGAACTAAAACCAAGATACTGGAGGGAAAGGACAAGGTGGATTTGCTATTGATGCCAGTGTAATAAATGACAAATATGATAATTGAACAGCAAGGAAGGCTATATATAGTAACTGAAGATTGATCAAAGGTTGGCGAGAGGACTTAATGGTGGATTCAAATGATCCAAGAGTCCACCTAAATGTTTTGTAGCATATAGGATGCCATAATGTATGTGGATTGTGCAAATTTACTGTTTGGATCATGGTTCGTACAAATGTTGGTAACATTGTTGATGATCAAAGAAGATTGATGCGCATAGATCACATCAAATGTTGATGGATAGTACTAATATAGTTGTAGTGCAGTGTGGAAGCTCATAGTACATGGTTGCTGGTTGCTTCTAGATATGGAGATTGTTTGGATTTGCTTTAATAGAATTTCTGTCATAATTGAATTGGATTTTTTTTTAAATTTTATTTTTGAGTCATATGTTGACTATAATTGTGATTAGTGTTTTGATTTGGTTTAGGAGTCTTTGGTTAGTATAAATAAGTAGATTCTTTCAAATTGTATCATGTGGTGTTATGCATATAATTTATTGTAAGATAATAACTATGTGCTATAGTCTTGACACCTTGATGCGGCGAGGGTTTATGGAGCAATAAAAATGGGAATTTAAAGTGGAAAATGGAAAAAGAGGAATTTTTATTATTGGAAGATCTGAAAAAAAATGGATAAATGGCATCTATTCAACAGTTCTCTCTCCTAGCTCTCTTCGAGATGAAAGACTAAGTCTCCCGGCTAGGATTCGTAGACACATAGAACAATGGTCTTCACAATAATCAAGCATAAAAATCACCCATGGCAGGCCCTAGGCTATTAAAGGGGAAAAATTACAGATTTGACAATTTTGCGAAAAAGCCCTCCCAAAGTTCAGAATTTATTAAATCGTCTCTGGTTCAGCCGTGCGTCTGCGCCTCCTTTTGTAAGTGATGACCACATCATTACGCCCTGCAGGCCCCTGATGGCCTGCAGACAGGCTTGCTGGGCCTCCTCGCAGGTCTGTAGGGCTCGCAGCCTTTCTGGGCCCGCAAAGGCCCAACGAGACTCGTCGGGGCTCGCTATGGCCCGACGACGCTTTTTGGAGCCCGCCACGGTCCAACGACATTCTCTGGGCCCCGCCATGGTGCGTAGACACTTCTACGGGTCCCCAAGGTCCGTGGTTTGTACATGGACGACCTCCCGAGCTTCAGCATTCGGACTTTAGGTCCAGAGGACCTCCCGAGGAGCTTGCCGACTGCCGTGAATTTCATCCTGACTTTGTGGAGGACGATGGAGACCTTGTATGGCCTTTTGATTCAGGAGGGGACGGACATTATCAGTCGGAGTGGAGTATCCCACCCACTTTATGC
>JAULAV010002099.1:0-25001 GCA_030789695.1 Scilla litardierei | reverse complement strand
AATTTAAGATTCTCAAATGATATCATCGTGACATGTGTGTGAAGTGTGATAATGGAGGATATATGCAATATCCAACAAGTATGACAATTATGTGTAGCATGCAACAATGTTGTTTCATACATACAAGTATGTACCGCTTCAGCCCAAAATTGATGGCCAAGTTGGCTATCATCAAGCATAGTGCGAGCACATTCCACTAGTGTCATATTCTTTCTCTCAACAACACCATTTTGAGGGGGTGCGCGAGGGAAAGAAAAGGTGTGTGTAATACCAACTTCATCACAAAAGTTTGAGAAAGACTCATTCTCAAATTCCCCTCCATGATAACTACGAATAGTGACAATGGTGGTTCCAATGAGATTTTGTACTTTCTTAACAAATATTGTGAAGTTTTCAAAAGCATCATTTTTATTACTTAAGGAAAATACCCAAGTAAATCTATAAAAGTCATCAATGATGACAAGTCCATATCGAGCATTCCCTAATGAAGCAACTCTAGTTGGCCCAAAAAGATCTAGATGTAAAAGCTATAGAGGCCACTTAGATGAAATGCTTTTCTTAGGTTTAAATGACGATTTTGTAAGCTTGCCTCGTTGACACGAGTCACAAAAGCTTTTCTTTTGGAAAGTAAGCTTAGGAAATCCTTTAATAGAATTTAACTTGGAGAGTTTGAAAAGTGTTCCAAAGTTCACATGACCAAAACGTCGATGCCATAAGTGGTGTTCACTCTGTTGGCAATGAGACATTATTCATGTGACTTGGGGATATCTAGGATATATATATATATATATATATATATATATATATATATATATATATATATATATATATATATATATATATATCCTTATGGCGTGTGCCAGAAAATAGCAAATTATTATTATCATTACTAAAAATATGACACATTCCTTTCGCAAAGCTAACTTTGTAACCTTTGTCACAAAGTTGGCTTATTGAAATAAGATTGTGATTTAATCCTTTAACAAGGTACACATCACTTATTAGAGGTTTAGATGGGTTACCAACTTTACCAACACCAATGATGGTTCCGCTCTCATTGCCTCCAAAGACTACCCGGTTCCCATTTGCAATGGGCACCACTCCGGAGAGCAATTGAGCTTCACCCGTCATGTGTTTTGAACACCCGCTATCGAGTATCCACCCATCCTTGGAGCTAAATTTGGATTTGTTGCTCCGTTTCTTTTTCTTGAGTACCTAAAGATAGAAATATCATTCCATGGTACCCAAGGTCATTGGGTCCTAAAATATTAGACCTTTGGAAGCCAAGTCCAATTGGACTTTGACTTCCCAACATAATCATCATTATGCACGACATTCATAAAATAGGAATTCATGTATGCTTGTTTTTCATGCATGTTAGTGTTCTTCGTGCCCCAAATAGTGAATGTCTTGGTAGCACTATTTCTATTGGGAGCATGCATACGTTGTTGATGTCTACGTGATGCATGTGGCCTATGAGGTGGTGGCCTAGGAAATGCATGTCGTGGATATGCATTTGGCACATGATGAAATGGTGGTGGCATCATATGAAATGGTGCATGATGGTAATTGTTCATATGATAGTGATGTGGATGAACATATGCATGTGGAGGAACACGTGCGTGAGGGTGTCTCACATGGTGTGGACGTGCTCGTGGACATGGAGCATAAAAGTCATCATAATTGTGAACCGGTGGAGTAGGATGTGTGTTCCTACATGGCATGGTATTGGTGTACATAAATGCATGACCCTTCTTTGGAGGTCCACCCAAAGTGGGTTTATTTCCAAACGAGGATGTGTACGAAGTGGAAGCACCATTGGTAGATGAACTACCAATGGGGTGTTTGCCCCCACTCGTTGAGGCATCGGAAGTTGGCCTTACAAAGGTGGTGGACGATTTGGATGAATTTTCCATCTTATACCCCAAGCCAATGTGATGATTGGCCAGAAGTAAGTCACTTAGGATTTTATCCAAATGGTCCTTACCTTTATTGAATTTATTAATTCGGCCTAATGTGCACTCATACTTCTTGGTGAGAGAATGCATAGAAGCATCCAAAGTGGACACTTGTGATGTGAGTACATAAACACGAGACTTGAGATTCTCATTCTCAATACTCAAAGTTGATTTTTGAGAAATCAAATCCGCCATCTCGCGTTCATCCGAATTCTCAATATGAACATGCTCAAGTTGAGATTTGAGATTTACAATCTCATTTCTCAAACCTTCAACAACGGTGTCGTTGTTGATGATGATAGGCTTAGGTGAGGTTTGGAGACTAGTTAGCTCATCTTTAGTCTTAGTATATCTATTTACTAATTTAGAATACTTAGACCAAATTTGCTCGTTAGCTAATCTAAGGTCATCCATAGTTACCTCATCGCCTTCATCCTCGCTTTCATCGGAAGAAGTGTCTTGATCATGTTCCTCTCTAGCCATGAAGCACATGTGTGCTTGCTCCACTTGTTCATCATCCGACTCTCCACTTGAGGAGTCCTCGTCGGAGTCGGTGAATGTCCCGACAAGTCCTTTCTTGTACCCTTTCTTGTACTTTCGAGACTTGTCGAACTTTGGCGCCTTCCATTTCTCCTTTTGCTTGTTTTGAGGACAATCACGCTTTGATGTGTCCTGGCTTGTTGCATTTAAAACACAAAGGAGCAGAGGTGTTAGTAGAACTAAATTTGATTTGTTCTTGAAGTTACCTTTCCGGAAGAATCGGTTGAACTTCTTTGCCATGAGGGCAATGGATTCCAAGTCCAACTCGTCTTCCGATTCATCATCATCGGTAGATGTAGATGGAGCGGCCTTGAACGCAATCGCTTTTTTCTTTGGCTCGTCTTGCTTCAAGTACGACTTCATCTTGTCTTGCATCTTTATCTTACTATCCTTGCGTACCTCATAAGACATCAAGGTACCCATTAGTTGTACGATAGTATATTTATTCATATCGTTACCTTCCTCGATGGCGAAGGTACGCTTTTCCCAACAAGAAGGAAGTCCGTCAATGATCTTTGAGACTTTCTCCTTTTGGGAGTAAGTCTTTCCAAGAGCCACCAACTCATTGGTAATGTCAACGAAGCGAGCATAGTACTCCTTCATCTTCTCAACCTGTTGCATATGAAATAATTCGTAATCTTTATTAACAACTGTGAGTTTGGAGTCTCTTACCCTACTCGTTCCTTCATGTAAGATGAGGAGTGAGTTCCAGATTTGATATGCACTCTTACATGTGCATATCTTATTGAAGTCTTCGGGCTCCAAAGCACATTGCAAGGCGTTCATTGCCTTGGCATTGTTTACCTCCACGGTGACCTCCGCGGTAGTCCACTTGGCGAAGTCTAATTCGGTGGGCTCGACACACTCCGTCAACGTGGCTCTCCATAATGAAGTGCTCCGGAGGAACGTTTCTATCCGGCATTTCCAGTACCCATAATTGGTACCATTGAAGAAGGGAGGCCTAGTTGAGGAGTGTCCTTCCATCACCGAAGAAGCTCCTTCACGGTTCCTGAAGGTGCTATAGTCTGAAGGTGGACGAACGGTCTTGTTGTCATTAGTAGACAGCTATGAACTTGGCTTTGATACCAAATGTAATGCCCTGATAGCTACTGCACAAGTACTAGAGGGGGGGTGAATAGTACTTTAAAATAATCAAGAGTATAATTCCTAATTATATTGCAAACACAACCAACAATGCGGAAATGAAAATAGACAACAATAGAAGACAAGCACAAACAAACAATTTAACGGGTTCGGATCCACCCAAGTCTCCCCGACTTGTTCCCGGTGATCCTACGTCCCAAACACCGGGATCCCCTCCGGCTACTTGAGTTAGAATCATCTAACTCAAATTTGCACTATGAAATTCTTGTAGAAAACCTCTACAAGATCAAATCATACACAAATGAAAATGTGACTCCCACAAACCGGGATCACAAACTTCTCTCACTAACCGAGAGAAAAACTTGCAATAACAAAGTAAATGAAATATGAAATGCTTACCAACAAAATCCTATGCCTTGAGTAAACTTATGACTTTAGGGCAAGGAGGATTTTGAGGAAGAAGAATGTCACCAAACCCTAGCTCCAAGAAGATGAACAACGATCGAAGCCTAGGATGGAGTTGGTGACCTTGATTCAAGCTCTTGGCTTGAGAGGCTCACAATGAAGAGAATCTCTCTTGAGGAAATTAGGGCTCAAGGTGTTTGGAGAGATTCTTGTAAGAAATGAGTGAGCTTGGAATGAGAATTAAATGCTCTTCTCTTTGATATCTAAAACTCAATAATGGCAGCCTTGAATACTATGAAGAAGCATCTCAAGATTATATAGGATAGAGAGGAGAGAGAGGGAAAATTCGTGCATTTAATGCTCCAACGAATCTATTTCTGAAGCAGTCTAATCGGTCTAAGAAGGATCACTGACCGATTAGTTTTGCAACTAGTCGGTCGGTGATTCTTCTTGGACCGACTAACTGGTTCACAGCCAATAAAGTGAATTCAAGGAGTTAGAATTAGTCGGTTTAAGAAGACTTGCCAACCGACTAGTTTGACAACTAGTCGGTCGGTGAGTGTTCTTTGACCGACTAAGAGTTGAAATAGTATAGGCTGAATTCAAAGAGAGCTAGTTGGTCTAAGAACAAATTCCAACCGACTAGTTTCACAACTACTCGGTCGATGGTTGTTCTTGGACCGACTAACTGTAAACAGTAGCTCAGGTTGAGAAATGAAGATATAACTAGTCGGTCTAAGAAGGATTCCTAACCGACTAGTTTGACAATTAGTCGGTCGGTGAACCTTCTTGGATCGACTAATTGGTCAACAGTGAAGATGCTAAATTGAGCAAGGAGATCTAGTCGGTTCAAGAAGGATTACTGACCGACTAGATGACAATCTAGTCGGTTGGTTCTTCTTCTTGAACCAACTAAGATGCACAAGAAGCCACGAAATGAAGCGTGAAGCTTCAGGAAAGTTTCTATGGGCTTCTAAGATAATCCTAGCTCTAAGATATGAACGTTATGAAGATTATCAAGTAAGACCTACTCAAGGCTTAACATTCTTCGAAAAGAAGCTAGAAGACTATAAATTAAACTAGACGAACCGTCTTCAAAGCTTCAATCCGAATCTCTTGACTTCAATAATGCTCCTAGAGCTTCAACGAAGCTTCAGGTACACGATCACGCGCTTTAAGAAGTCTTGAGACGTCGCTTTTGATGTACGTAGAATTTTGGCGACGATCTCCATAACTACGCTCACAAAGAGTTAGTTCACGATATTTATGTTTGTTCATCATCAAAACCAAATCCGGGGAATCAATACTCAATATCTATCCCTTGCAGACATCTATAGAGCACCCTGGATCTTGGGACAGTGAGGAAGCTGAAGGTAGTGGTGGAGAACTATTAACTGTTGAGACCTGTTTTCACGTTAAGGCCTTCTACCCGGATCATCATCATTTATCTGAAAAGGACCCAAAGCCCTCCTCACTTATCCCCTCTTTGCTTTGCGAAGCATCGGCTTACGAAACCACGGGAGGAAGTGAAGTTTCGGATGCTGACTTGACCCAGGAAGAAGTCCTTTCACTGGAGGATGCTCAGCTTGAGAAATTCGCATCGGGACCCCAAGAGGTTGAGATGAAAGAGTTACCTCCCGGACTGAAGTATGAATATTTGGGGGAGAATTCGACGCTGCCAGTCGTAGTGAACTCCTCGCTGCCTGAGGACCAGATGACCAAACTACTTGGTATTTTAGAAAGATTTAAGAATATTTTCGGGTATGCAATCGAAGATTTTAAGGGAGTGAGCCTGGGGCTTTGCTCACATAGGATACTGCTTGAAGAAGAGCAAGCCTCCTCAATTGAGCCACAATGAAGACTGAATCCCATCATGATGGAGGTGGTCAAGAAGGAGATTATTAGACTCCTACATGCCGGGATCATATATCCTATCTTCGACAGTCGCTGGGTTAGCCCGGTGCACGTTGTACCCAAGAAAGGAGGAATGCCGATAATTCGCAACGAGAAAAACGAGATCATACCCACTAGGACCGTCACGGGTTACCGGATGTGCATCGACTACCATAAACTGAACAAGGCCACAAGGAATGATCACTATCCTCTTCCTTTCATTGATCAGATGCTCGAGAGGCTGGCGAAACACAACACTTCTGCTTCATGGATGGATACTCCGGCTTTCTGCAAATCCCCATCCATAATGATGACCAGGAGAAGACGACTTTTACTTGTCCTTTTGGGACGTATGCCTACAGGAGAATGACGTTTGGGCTTTGCAACGCCCCGGCTACATTTCTAAGATTAATGTCCACAATCTTCTCCGACTACTCCCAGGATATAGTGGAGGTCTTCATGGATGACATCTCCATCTACGGAACAGAGTTTGACTCATGTCTACGCAACCTGACAAAAGTCTTAGAAAGGTGCCAAGATAAAGGACTAGTGCTGAACTGGGAAAATGCCATTTTATGGTCCAAGAAGGAGTTGTATTGGGGCACGTCGTCTCTTCAAGGGGGATCGAGGTAGACAATGAAAAGGTAGAAGTGATCGAAAAACTTCCGCTCCACTTAACCTTCGGGGAGTCTGTGGTTTTTTAGGGCATGTGGGATTCTACTTCATAAAGGACTTCTTTAAGATTTCAAGGCCCTTGACTCAACTTCTTGTGAATGATGCACCTTTCATCATCAACGACGAGTGTATGGAAGCCTTCCGCCTTCTGAAGTAAGCTCTTATCTCTGCACCCATGATTCAGTCGCCGGACTGGAGTATACCGTTCGAGTTAATGTGCGATGCTAGCGATTATACAGTTGGGGCCGTCTTGGGGCAGAGGAAGGATAAAAATCTACATGTTATACACTATACGAGCAAGACCCTCGACGTAGCCCAAAGGAACTATACGACCACAGAGAAAGAATTTCTAGCTGCCATCTATGCCATAGACAAGTTCCAACAATATCTTGTTGGTGCCAAGGTAATCGTGCACACGGATCACGCGGCTCTCAAATACCTTTTGAGCAAGAAGGAGGCTAAGTCGCGGCTCATAAGCTGGATTCTCCTCCTCCACGAATTCGACTTGGAGATCAAGGACAAGAAGGGACGGACAATGTCGTTGCCGATTACTTGTCTAGAATTCCTACTCTCGATCCGGATGCTACTCCCATTGACGACTCGCTCCCTGACGAGCATCTCTTCTCCGTCTCTTTCGCTTGGACTCCATGGTATGCCGACATCGCCAATTATTTGACATGCGCAATCGTCCCCCATAACATGAGCTATCAGCAAAAGAAGAAATTTTTTCACGTGGTCCGGAAATTTTATTGGGATGACCCCTATTTGTACAAGACCTGTAACGATGGGGTGATACGAAGATGCATTCCTGAAACTAAGGCGACCTCCATAATCTCTCATTTCCATGATCAACAGTGTGGAGGCCATGCAAGTGCTTACAAGACAACGACGAAGATCCTACCGAGTGGATTCTATTGGCCGACCCTTTTCAAGGACACATACGCTTATGTCCAGTTTTGCAGCAAATGCCAGAGAACAGGAAACATCTCCAAAAGGAACGAAATGCCTCAACACTACATTTTAGAGGTCGAGATCGTTAATGTGTGGGGAGTCGACTTCAGGGGACCGTTCTCCTCGTCCTCTGGGAATCAGTATATCATGGTAGCCGTAGATTATGTGTCCAATTGGGTAGAAGCGATAGCCAGCCCCACTAATGATTCCCGGGTGGTCGCCAAATTCTTTAAAAACAATATCTTCCTGAGATTCGGCGTGCCTCGAGTTTTGATCAGTGACGGAGGGAGCCACTTTATAGAGAAGAAATTCGAAGCTCTCTTAAAGAAGTACGGGATGCAACACCGAATCGGACATGCCTATCATCCGCAGACAAGCGGCCACGTGGAAGTTTCGAACAGATAGATCAAGAGCATACTGGAGAAGACGGTGGCCAACTCTAGGAAGGATTGGTCATCGAAACTTTCAGACGCACTCTGGGCTGACAGGACTGCGTTCAAGACTCCGATCGGCATAACCCCTTACCGACTTGTCTACAGGAAAGCATGCCATCTGCCCATGGAATTGGAGCACAAGGCATTTTGGGCCATCAAGAATCTGAATTTTGACGCCAAGGAGGTTGGAGGCAACCGACAGCTACAACTGAATGAGCTTGACGAGATCTGGCTCAATGCTTACAAAAAACGCCCGGATCTACAAGGAAAAGTTGAAGCGGTGGCACGATAAGTGCATTTTGAAGAAATAATTCAAGGAAGGAGACTTAGTTCTGCTATTCAACTCGAGGCTGAGGCTTTTTCATGGAAATCTCAAGTCGATGTGGTCGTGACCCTTCTGCGTCACCAAGGTCTTCCCGCACGGAACAATTGAGATAATGGGAAGAGATAAGCCGTTCAAAGTCAATGGGCAGCGTCTAAAATATTATACGATTAGAGAACCAATAATCTCTTCGGTCGAAATCTCAAAGACCGATGGCTCATCTACAAATCCTTCAGATCCGAATTGACCACTAAATGAGGAGTCGAGCAAACGACTTTAAACAACAGCGCGTCCTGGGAGGCAGCCCATGTTCTAAACTTTCTTCGTTATCTTTAGGCTTATTTTTCTAATTTTTAGTGAATAAATTCAGCAATGGGGGTCTCCGTCGGGAAACTTTGGTTATTCTTTGAAATTGTGCATGAAATCATCTCCAACCGATCGGGTGATGAATTAACTGATCGGTTGGACCGTGTCTGAAGATAACTTGTGTCAGTGCAACAGGGAACCGATCGGGTGGCTTATGAGGCTAACCGGGTGGAAGATCGGGTAACACTGAAGAACCCTCGGGAATTTTTGAGGTTAAATCACCCAATCGGTTGAGCAGAGGCCGAGATCGGGAGGATGTCCGGGTGAAAAGCACAGTGCTCTCAGGAAAATTTGGGAAGCGGTCAACCGATCGGGTGAAATCTCACCCGATCGGTTCACCTGTAGCTGCTGACCAACAAGGAATTTTGAAAATTTACCCAACCGATCGGGTGAAGCCTCACCCGATCGGTTCGCCAACGCTTCTATACATACCCCCGACCCAAACTCATTCACCCGACTCCCACATTTCAAATTCGCATGTCCCCGACTCCCACCTTCCAAATTGACCTCCCCCTAGATTCCTCAACCCCTGAAATCACACCCCCATCCTTTTCCTATACTCCCCCACAATCAATATCCTTCCCATTGATCACATTCACCCATAAATCGTCGAAACCCTAACCCTAGCCCCCATTTTCGAAATTTTCTTCCTTGACGGGTCAGCGAGCGACGGCTCCCCAGATTGTTCCCCTATACGGCGTGGAATCTTTCGGGAGTTTGGACTTGCATCATCGCTGTGTAACCTCTTTCCACCCCTTATATTTATTTCCTCATATGCAATGTCTTGAATTTGTGTTTATCTACTTTATCTGCCTTATCATCATCATAGACACCCCCCACCGCTTTGTCATTGACCCTCCACGTCATCACCATGTATAGGAAGGGAAAGGAGATTGCCTCATCTTCACACAGACACCCCCTACACGGCCCATTTCCCCAATCATTCCTGGGCATTAACCAAATTTCTTAAGAGTAATCTGCACGTCTGCATGCACTGCTTCATCGCCCCATGCGACCTACTCTTTTCGCCATGCGACCTACTCTTTTCGCCGATTCCCCCACTCTCGAATCTCTTGGACTCTTTAGGGGCGTCAGCACACTTTTTCGCTTCATTGGTTGTGACTTCCTTCTGTGTGCCCATGCACACAAACACATGAATCTCACACTCGAGTTCCTCAGTTCCCTCGAGGTGTCCGATTGTGGCTTCACGTTCCACGCCTTCAATGGCAATTATTCTATGAGCTTTGCCGAGCTTAACAATATTCTGAATTTCTCTCCCCCCGATCGTCATGTTGAATGTTCAACTCATGATCGGCCTGATATCTTTTCTTACTTTCGGGATGATGGTGTTTGGCAACGGTTCAGTGGGTATGCCACCTTTCCATCGGTAGCTCTTGCCTCCTACATCATACATCCATGCTACCGCTTCACCCATTGCTTCCTTGCCAACACCATCTTCTCCCGCGTGGATGTTTCCACGGTGTTCCGGGATGAGCACTTCTTTTTTACGCCATGTCCCATGAACGGATTCATGTACGTATCCCATTACCCATAAACACCGCTCATTGGATCATCCACGAGATCTTATCTGTTAGCCGCGTAATCTCTGGATCTATCTACTGTGGTGGGATTATCTCTCTTATTGTAAGTTGTGTTTTGAGGCTGCCGCCCCACCTCCATATTCTACCGGGATGCAGTCGTATCGATCGCGACTACTTGATCGATATCGGTATGCTAACTCCCTTTGGTGAGGAGAGTGCAGTCTACCTATATAGTCCTGTCAACACTCCTTTTGCCATCCTCCCACCCTCATCTCCTGAGCGCCTCCCAATTCGTATTTCACATCTACCATAGGAGTTCTTCCCGGATCCTTGGTATGTCACACTCGTACATTTTCCACCCTTGGAACCTCTCGATTGGCACCCATGTGTCGGTTCACCCGGTGCCATCATTATCCACCATGATCCACTTATAAATCTCGATCCTCCGGTGATCCAGCCTGTTACCCCTCCTTCCCCTATCGGCACACCCTCGCCTTCGTCCTCAGAGGATTCCTTCATCCACTATTCCCCACCTTCCTCACCTTCTCCCTACCATTCTACCGACAGCGGCTCAAATTGACTTCCCCCCTTACATATATTTGCATCACTATGATCATATCATATTGCTAGCATTGTCATGTCTAGCTTGGGTGAAGTCGTTTTTTATGTGTATTGTCGTGTGATATCTTTGTGGTGTGTCTGTTTATATGTGTTCTTATCTTTTATTTTCTGTATTTCTTTTTCCTCCTTTTTATTTTTCAGTTTCGTATGTGTGTTTTTCTTATTTTTCATTTCTCTTTGTGTCGGTGCGTATTCCCCCCATTTTATTTGCCCTCACGTATTTACTTTTATTGCATTGAGGGAATGCAAGTTTCAGCTCGAGGGGAGTCGCACTTCATGCGTCATTTGTGTCTTTTTCTTCGTTTTTGAGTCGTTTTCATCGTATTTTTCTTTTTTCTTCTGATCTTTTGTTCTCTCTTTCCTAGAGATGACCCCGTATGATGAATTGCCACAGAATAACACACACACACACACACACCTAGCATGGCTTCGATAATCACATTCACTAACCCTAGAAAGCCGAGTCCTCTTGCATTTCATGCATCGTGGGTCCATTTAGCTTTTATGTGAGTCGTGTGTCGTGACTAGCTTACAGTGTGCTTCTACTTTGTGATTTTGATTTATATACATGTCCTGTGATGACCCCTAGATTATCATGCTTCGATTTGAATATACGGTATTTGCTTCTCGTGTCTGCTTCTATATGCATGATATATATATATATATATATATATATATATATATATATATATATATATATATATATATAGGGCAATCTTCGGGTGCGAAAAATCCCGTGCGAAAGCCGTGCGAAAACTTTTTTTTTATTTTTTTGAAATTTTTTTTTTCAAAAATTCTTTTTTTGATGTTTAATCCATACAATTATATACCCCAGGGAAAATAATGGGTGAACCCGTTGGGCATTAGAGCACCCATCCACCCGTTACAAATTTAACGGTCTCAAAACATGCGAATTTGATGAAATGGCTTGATCGAAGGCCAAATGACATTATTTCTCAACCATTATTTTTTGAGGGGGGTATAACAACATATAATGAGGGTGGAAAAAAGAATTTTTGAAAAAAAAAATTTTCAAAAAAAAGATAAAAACATTTTCGCACGGTGCGAAATGTTCTCATTTGAAAATTTTCCTATATATATATATATATATATATATATATATATATATCGTATACTTCAATTCGCATGTGTCGGGATTCCACAATTAGGACTAGGATAGCCCATTTAGCCTATGCTTTGATTAGCGAGAAAAATCTCCTTTGTCCAAGTGTTTAGAAACAGATTTCTTTTTTATTTTACTTGGTGCAAATCCCCTCGTCGTGTACCGTTCTCCCACTTGGGAGAGTACACACTTGTATATATCCTAAAATCCGAAAATCCAAAAAACGGAGAGAAAAGAAAAACCCAAAAAAGGAAAAGAAAAGAGAAAAGAGAAAAAATTATATGTACAGCCAAAAATCCGAAAAAATACATATACCCAAAACCCAAAAAAAATTCCTATGTGAATATTTTCCTACCTACCGAGAATAAAGGGAAGGCGAGAATTTGCACCGAGTGTTCTACTCCACATCTTCTCAACCTCCATCGTTTTCGAAAACACTTGGAATAGGAACTTTCTAGCTATTATCTAGGCGATAGTGTGGTGATTTCCTAGTCCCTAGCTGTGGAGTCCCTAACGCATGATACGCTTCGATTCTTACTTTGTTCTCATGCATGCTTGATCTATTTATTCACAGCTTATTTCAAATCGAATCGATATTTGGGTCTTTCCTTGGATATGTGTATATGGAGCTTTATTGCATAATGTAGATAGTGACACTGTCTTCTAGCACGCGACCGCACTCACTCGAGCTTCACCGCGTGGGCCCACGACACTTGTTTGGACTCATATTTCCTTGGTTTAGTGATGTATTTTGTCGTATGCTTGTTTAGTGTGGCGTGTCTGATTTGGTTGGCTCTGACGGGCGATTTAGGATTTTGATCTCTCTCTCTCTCTCTCTCTCTCTCTCTCTCTCTCTCTCTCTCTCTCTCTCTCTCTCTCTCTCTCTCTCTCTATTATTTCCTCCGAGCTCCTAGTCTCACTCGTCTTCCTCGAGGATGAGGAAGGGTTCAGCTTGGGGGATTTTGACGTGCGTTTATATTTTATATATTCATGCACGTCTTCTTTGTGTTTTTCCGTTGTTTTCCGTCGTCCCGTATCCATTTTCTTGTGATTTCTAGTTTTCTTTCACTTCTTTGTGTTTTTGTGTATTTGCAGGAGATTGCCAGTGTAGGGGACATATAAGGAAGATATCATGAGTACCCGGAGCAACGGGAGGAGTCACACACGATCCAAGGGGTCAAACGACGAAGATTGCTATTTTTCAGCCCTCAACCGATCGGTTGGACACATCCAACCGATCGGGTGATGTACACGTGTCCTACTCGAATGGAGGATGGAGTGAGGAGCATCTCAACCGATCGGTTCGTCGACCGGTTCAATCCAACAGAGCTCTCAGCCATTTGGAGCTGAATTCCAACTGATCGGGTGACATCTCACCCGATCGGTTCATCTGTGGCTGATTTTTCCAAACGATGACCCGGAGAGCTCAACCGACCGGTTCGATGATCGTGCCAAATCGTTAGTGTTCTCTGTCTTTTTGGGGACAATTACAACTGATCGGTTGAATACTCAACCGATCGGTTCACCTGATGCTGCATCTCTCCAATCGACGACCCACTCACTTCACCCGCTCTCCTCAGCGCCCGGTTGAAGCCCCCGAAGCCGACGGCCGAAGCATCAAGAGCTCACCCAATCGGTTGATGCTTCAACCGATCGGGTGACATCGATTTGTATAAATAGTTGCCCTAGGTTTCAGAAAAGGAGAATTGTTATTTTTCTGTCTTTTTCTTGCACGGTGACGGCTGGAATTTTATTGCATTTTGTAAGTCTTCTGATTGCTTTCAAACTTTAATACTATCTTTATAGCATTACTACTACTTCATTTCAATCGGTTGATCATGATTTCTACGGTTGATTTTCATTTAGATTGCTTTTTAGCTATGATTTGTGAGTAGTTCCCAAATCTGGGATTTTGGTGGAAACCCCTTCGTGGGTTCTTCCTAATGCGTCCATAGGACTAGGATTTCGATAGGGATTAGGAATTTAGATGGTTACACGGGGTGTTTCATTATCATTGGCAGGAAAAAGACCGCCTTTGACCGTTGGGCCAAGGGGGAATAAACGTGGTGGTTGACTCCCTAGCCACAGCTCACGCCCTTAGCGTAGACATTGAATACTTGCCCGTGGGAACGGCAGGATGAGATGTTGGGAGTAATCGTTGCGAGCTTAGTGCTCTCAGAATCGGTCGGTGTTAATGGACATAGGAATGCCCACCGACCGAACCGGGTAGTCCAGCGTATCATCATGGGCATCGACCGGAATATCGGGCCCATGGGACGCTGGTACCACTCTTAGAGGCAACGTCTCACCACTAAACCATAAATCCAATCGTATTCCTTTCCGTAGGTCGTAATAGAGAGAACACATGATAGGGTGGAAACCGAAGTCCTAGGTTTCCTTTATTATCGTTTATCCTCCGTATTTACACTTTGTGACAAACCATCGATCGTTCAGGCTAGCTCACCCATAGGGTGAACCGGTTCCTCTTTGACACAAGCACAACACACGCCTCCCTGTGTTCGACCCCCAAGCCACACTACAATACCATGCGCTTGCGGTATAAATATTTAAATCTGGTATCCCCAATCCTATTGCACTTTTATGCTCAAAACTATGGGACGTCACCTACACAACGACGATGGCTTCGAAGAAGGCCAATCTTCTAGCAATGGAGAAAAGTTGGGAGACCCGCCGGATCACTATATGGTTGATGACAAAGACGACGCTGATGTCGCAAGAATTAGATAGCTATGCAAGCTCTCCACGGCCAACAATTTAAACAAAGCTCCTCCGGACAAGAAAGTATCATCACCAGTGAAGAAAAAGAATGGTACAAGTTCAAGCTTGGGGGACTTATCCCCCAACTCTACCATGATGAGGGAAAGCCGAGGAATGCCCACGAACATCAACAACTGAATCCAAGTGGCCTTCCCGGGAAGCTTGATGGGCGTATCTCACATGCGCCGAACATCTAGAACTAAACGAATATCTTAAGGGGTCGAGCTCAATACCTTAAACGAGCGCTTGTCGGGAGGGAACCCGAAGGTTTTTATATTATTTTAAGTTGAATTCTATTTTTGTTTTAGATCTTTCTTAGTGTTTAGAGTCTAGAGTAGATAAAAATCGTGACAACTGGCTCTATTTTTCATGACAGGAGATGGAGAACGAGAAATGATTCATATGGAGGATGACCATGGCAAGGGAGAGCACTCCAGGAATGTGCCCAAGCCCCAAGAGAAGGAAGAGACTGACGGGAAGAAGAAAATCAGAGAGTGGCACGAAAACATAGAATCGAGACTGAAAACAGCAAGCCACTCGGCTGAGCGAACATGTCACTCAGCCGAGTGAAGATTCTACTCGGCCGAGTAGGGTACTGATCAGGGAAGATCCAGAAACCTACTCTCTGTTATTTTCTGTAATTTACAGTATTTATTTGCCACTCGGTCGAGTGACTATGTTACTCGGCCGAGTGAATCTGATACCCTCCACGCTTCAAAATCACTGAGTGGCCGTTCCACTCGGCTGAGTGGAACTTGTCTACTCGGTCGAGTAGGGAAAGCTACTCGGCCGAGTCGAAACTGAAGGGAGATTTCAAAAAATATTTAAACGCTGAGCCATTCGGTCGATTGAACGCGTCACTCGGTCGAGTCGCCCAACTTTATATACCCAGCGGGCACGGCACGATTTCCTAAACGCTCAAAATTTCCCAAATTCCTCTGATGCACCGAGCCTCTTCGACTCCCTCTCACTCGAATCCCGCTCCTCCTCACCCGAGCCGCCCCCCATCACCGTCGCCGATCGCCATTCCAGGTTACCGATAATCCGTCGCCGCCTGCACCCGCCGGCGCCGTCGCCCCTTTGCCGTTTCGCCTCCATTGCGCCCCAAAATCCCTATTTCTCACCTTTTTCTCCGATCCGTATTCCCTTAAGCCCCAAATTTAAATTAATTCTTATATATATCTATTATCCCCTATCTTCACCAATATATATTGATATTCATTGCTGATTCGATTATTCGTTTTTCAGGCTAGCTTGGGTGAGCTTGGGGGGATTTAGGACGCCTAGGAGCTTTGCTCTGGAGGAGATTCTTCGCACACTTCCATTATTTGCTCTCGCGTCGTGCTCAGGTATACTCGTTCCATTATTTTAGCACTTCGCATATTATCTTGGGTGGGCACGACTCACGGGCCACATGCCCTCACATCTTGGGCCACGCACTCAGGAGCCCGCTTCCCATCGAAAGAGGTCAGGCGATCCTGGCTCCTCTTCTGCTAGGGCGGACTCCCCGCCACCTAGCCCGCAACCACCTACACAGCCGCCTCCTACTCCACCCCCACCCACCTAGGCACACTTTAGATGCCTTTCATATTTTTGCTGCTATTATTCTGGATATTTTCTGCCTGCTGATTTTGCACCCCTCCTCCACACACGTTTTGATCACTTTTTGCTCATATCTGTTTATATCATTCTGGAGAGAGGAGGTACTTTTGGGGACACTTACATGGTACTATTTTGATCTCTGCATGCATCATTTGGATACCCATCACATTTTTTATTTTATTTTCATCATGCATGCATCCTCACCCACCCCACCCATATTTTGTCTCTTAGCGTGCCACACTTTGCACATTGAGGACACTGTGAACTTTAGCTTGGGGGAGTGAGTTCTCACACACTTTTTATTTTTGTCGCCTTTTATTTTCATTTTCCCACTTTTCTTTGTTTTTACACTTATTTTCACCCACATTTTCATTTTTTTCATGCATCACGTTTTCTTACTTTTTGAGTGTTCTGCATATGTACATTAGTTTTTATTTTCTTTTATCCTTATTTCTTTTATCCCTTTTGCTAGAGATGAATTTTCTTGTGATGATGATGCCGTGGTATTAGCTTCTATATATACATACAAGTCATAACCCGTGCCCGCGGGCACGGTTCATTTAACATTTCTCCGCAAAATTTTTGTTCCCCGAAAAATTATTTACACAGCCAAAATTTAACAGAACAATAAATTAGCGTAAAAATATTTAGCGGCAAGGACACCTTCGGGGCGGGCGTCTTCGGCGTGGAACAACAAATTCGGCATCGAACAACAAATTTGGCGCCCGCGCCTTTGGCGCATAACAACAAATCTTTGTAAAAAAATTTAGCGGGCGCGGAACAACGGAACAGAAATTTGGCGTCAAACAACAAATTTGGCGTCCACACCTTCGGTGCAGAATAACAAATCTTTGTAACAACAAATTCGGTGTCCGCGCCTTTGGCGCAGAACAACGAAGCAACAAATTCGGCGTCGAACAACAAATTTGGCGCCCGCGCCTTTGGCGCAGAACAATCTTTCCCAATTTAGAACAACGGAATAACAAATTCGGCGTCGAACAACAAATTTAGCGGGCGCATTCGGCGCAGGCGCCAAAGACAACAAACATTAGGGTATTTTTACGCTAATTTGTCGTTCCACTAAATTGTTTTAAGCTAAATTTTTTATTTTGTTTAATTTAATGGATCATGATTCTCCACAATCTTTCCCAATGCACTTTTAATTTCAAAGTTTAGGTTTCCAGGGCACTTTTCCTCTCAAATTTAATCTCCACAATCTTTCCCAATGCACTTTTCCCCCCAAATTTACTTTCCACACTCTTTTCCAAGGCACTTCTAATTTCAAAGTTTATGTTCCCAAGACATTTTTCCCCAAATTTTTTTCACAAAATCCAATCTCAACCATTGATTTACCAAGATCAAATCTCAACCAATCTTTATCTTGTCCTAGTCAGCCCTAAAATTCAAAAATCGTTGTCAAATGTATAATAGATTATATTGTCATGCTAAAGTTTTTATTTCAAATATCATATGCTATGTCTTGCTATTCATTCGAGATAGTAACACGCCTTTTCATGTATGAATGTGGATGAAATTCTTTTATTAGCTGAGTCTGATAATTTTTACTGTATACTCTTCAAAGAAAACATACCAAGCTTCACGCATTGATTGCTTATATCTGGAGTACTGCTTTCTTGTCTTATATCACTTCTTATTGCATGAAAATTGTATGCTTCACTTTCAAGTTGATTGAATGTATGCTAGATTGATATAACTGGATTAGTTTACGTTCTGAGATCAAACTGAGTAGATTACATTACTCTGCTGAAAGTTTTCGTGCACAGTCTATAGAGTGAACCGAGTGTTACATATATTTCTTTCTCTATATATCTTGAGCATTATTTCTATACTTAGAATCGTTGGTGAATCTCCCTTTAGCTAATCTTATATTGGCATATTCCCCCCGCTATAAAAGATCCATGCTCCAATACCCCAAAATCAAAGAAAAAATACATGTATATCTTTCTATCTTTTGATTCGGGATCACAGTTGTGTGTGTGTATGTGTATATATATATAAAGAAAAAAAGAAAAAAAGAAAAAAAGAGAAAAGAAAAGAGAAGAGAAAAAGAAGTTCATACATGATCCCATCTCATAATCTTTCTCTCTTTCCTCCCTTCTTGTTTTTATTTTTATTTTTATTTTTTCTTGGAGCTTCAAAAATGGGGAATAAGCTTATTGATTAATTTGATGACATCACACTTATAGATAAGCTTGGGGGAGAGGATCCAATGATATGTGAGAGAGTGACTACTTGATTGTGCATGACAACCTAAGCTAGGTAATTTTCTATACTCGGTGAGATTACTAAAAGTTTTATGAAGTCCAAGAATTGAAGCTTAGCATGCATTTTATGAAAACCACTCCTTTTTATTCATATTGCTTCATATTGTGTGATATCTCTTATATTCCAAATAGAAAGCGATCAATTGAAAAGTGTGTGGTCTATGATCACAACTACAAAAAAACGCTTGCATAGCGCTTTTTTTTACACTTGGATAGCGCTTTTAAGCGCTATCCAAGCTACCGCTATGGTAGCTTGGATAGCGCTTTTATAAGCGCTATCGTAGTGGTATACTAAGATAGAGCTTATAAAAGCGCTATCCAAGCTACTGCTATGGTAGCTTGGATAGCGCTTTTTAAGCGCTATCTAAGTGGTTTACTAAGATAGCGATTTACTATCTTAGCGCTTTTAGAAGCGCTATTCAAGATTAATCGAGAAATTTTGATTTTTACCCGCTTACTGGCCGTGGCTAATAAGCATTAGCCACGGACTAGTCGTGGCTACACATTAGCCACGGCCAGTCCATGGCTAATGTTTAATTTTTTTGTTTAAAAAAATAAGAAATTCGTTGTGTAGAATTAAAATTCCCAAAATAATATTTCTGCAATTACAAGATAATGTTTGAATCAACATTAAAGGGACGTGTTCTGCAATTCATTAAAACATTCAGATAATCAACATTAAAGGAGCGTCTTAAAAATTATAAGGAAGCAATTCTGCATCACTCATTTGTTTTCTCAAAACTCTTACATGTCTGCAATTCTGCATCACTCATTTGTTTTCTCAAAACTCTTACATGTCTGCAATTCTGTTCATTCTTGAACTTGGAAATGCTCAAGTATACAGACTGAAAAAAAAAGTATAAACTCTTTCAATATCCACCTGCAATGGCATTGGATGACTCTTTAGTTAAACATATCACTGCCTGCAAGTGATTTAGTACTTCAGCATCTGGGCTCTTTTCTTCTTCATTGTAGGAGTCACAAGATATCTTTCGATGTCGATGGGTTGAGGATCGATCACAACCCCTCTGATGTGCTCGAAACCTCTCAGCTGTTTTCAGCAAACAAAGCATTATCATGAATTATCTATGTCAAGAAACTGATCAAAATCAAGTCATTGACAAATTTTCAGCATGTCTTGGATACTGATACTTCAATACTATAAACTATCTGTTGTGGTTGAAAATAATGTATAGGCCATACCTTGTTCTTCTCAGCAATTGCCTTCAGCTCTTGTAGAATATAGGTTTTGAGTTCCTCAAGTGTGCACACATCAGTGAATGATCCCTTGTGGCCATTCCATTCGGCCCATTTCTTAGTATTCTCTTCGTGCGGTGCCACAACTGCTACCAACATCGATCTGAAACCGTCCCCATACACCCAAATCTAAAGAGAAAACAATCTCACAGATTATAACCAAACAACAATATCTGAAGGAAGGTACGAGCAAAATATTTGAAAAAAAGGCTTACATCTTCAATTATAGAAGCAAAACAGTACACTTTCTCCAGATATTCAGCTGCCACATATTTCCCCTGAGAAAGCTTAAATATATTCTTCTTCCTATCGATGATCTTCAAGACTCCATCGGGGCTCATCTCCCCGATACCCCCTGAAACAATCCGATAACATCTTATGCTGCATTTTTGACACTAGGTATGAAGTTGCGCTATTTCTTGTTACATGTATAGAACCAGCCATCTCTGATCGATTCTGTCGTCAGCTCCGGATTCTTGTAGTATCCAGAAAATAGCGTCTTCCCTCTGACACAGATTTCGCCGCGTGAAGGCACAGCTAGGGGATCGTTTCATTGGACAAGAAATGAAGGCAAATAGGCGTCAACGAACCCTCGCATAAAATACATGTATTGAAATTGATTATTGCCTTGCATTGGACAACAAAAAATGCAGGTGATACGAAGATAGTTGCAAATAGAGCACCCAGCAAGCAGAAATTCAGCTGGTGTTCATGTCCTCGGGCGCTGCATTGCCTCCATCTACAGTCAGAAACAGAAATATTACATACGAATAACAGAAGGTCGATGTTATGTGTCTTCGAAAATCGAATATACCTTCAGCATTGGCAGAAGCATAAGCGGACCTCCGAGATCTCACTTGCTGCTGAGCTGTGGGCTTAAAACACGAGTAAAAGTAATTCATTAACATATCCTAAGAGCACAGAGGTACAACAAACAAGAGCTGCAAAGGAAACAACACAGAACAATGGAAGGAGGCTTCATATCTATGTAATGCAATTACCAAAGAAAGACATGGATCAATGAAGATAATACCTGGAGTTTGGGGCGAAGTGCCTCGAGTGGTCCTTTGGGCTTCTCAACGGGCGATCCTTGCTACAAGATATCGAGGAAAAGGATCACATAATTAGATGATGAATCTTTGGACAATTTCCATGTTGCTTTATATGCTCATACCTTTCCTAAAGCCCAATCAGCAGAATCGAAGAAAGCACGCTCATGGTCCTGAAAATGTAACATTTTTTTATTAGCAAATAAGCGTTCTAGGAATATATATATCTTCTTAGAAATTAAAAAAGGCAATTATTGAGACTTCTATTTATAGAAAATATTGGTCAAATTTTATTCCTCGAGTCCCGCTATAAATTTCATTTCCCTATCTTTCCATAATACCTTGCACAACAACAAGATAGCCTATTTTAGAAAATGACTCATAATAGCGGAAAAGTAAGCCACACCAAAGCATCAAAATCAGCGCCAGTAAGATTATGGCATTCCTCTCGATGTCTAAATGAATCCAAGTCTACATCATGTGCTACTTCTGCCTGTAGAACAGCATGTGCTATTTGTCATGGGGGTTTGAATGTTTCTCGATTTTTATAGATTCATTTTCTCACATGCAAGGTGCATAGCTAGAGAGTAATGTAAAACCCTAGACCATAAGATTGGGTTTGAGATGATGACTATGTCACCCCCCAACCCCCCCCCCCCCCCCCCCAAAAAAAAAACTTATGTTACTCGGATATGGCCATGACAATGTGGACATGCACGCTGACACGTGATGAAGTCTAAAAAAAATACATGATACGGTGTCATGCATGTATGACATGTCATGGCTTCACAATAGGTGTTTTCCTGCTTCATAGTCATCTGGTATTCTTCAATGATGCAAGACCACGCCTGTGCAATATGCAGATAACAATATGTCCAAGTAAGAAATAAGATGACCATGTAACTGCATGTAAATGGACTTCAAATCTGAACCAAATGTGGAGTATCATTCAAGAAATTCAAGAATACAAGCTAAAGCATCTACGCCAGTTAATATAATTAACCGGCAACAAGTTCACACACGGGCCAAGAAGGGAGTCTCCAATCTCTACATCCTGAGTCAGGTTCAACTGGACTTCTTTTGTTAGTATGTATGCTCAAATAATACCCACTAACATGAGGTAAAGAGCATAGAAACTAATATTCTCATCATGATGGTCATTACTCGCTTTTGAAGTTTAAGAAATACATGCAGTAGACATCAAGCGACTATGGCATCCAGTAATACTATGGTAATTTCTGCAGACATGCCTAGAACATGGCCATATCAAGCATATATTATTTTAAAAAAAATTCTTGTAAAGTGAACTGGTTGGATACACAACATCGTTAATGTTTCATATCGTTTAATGTGGGTCCTCAACCTATATCCCATTACTTAAAGTTTTAAGCTGTCTCCCCATTAGAGTAGGATCACCAGTACATATGAACTGACATGCTTAAGGGATTCAGATCATCATGCATCTAAATTGTTGTTTGCACTAATAATCACTTATTCTTACAATAACTTCTAATCAATGGAGTAATACAACATATATCTCCAGAATTTTTATTTGCTACATTCAGACTCATTCTATAGCTGGAAGTCTACATTAGATCAGGGAAACTTGAAGAAAGTAATGTAACGCCTCAAGTGGGAAGTCTGCAAGAGGTCACCCATCCTAAAAGTACTCCCACCCAACCAAATAGAAATTTGCCAAGGTTCCTCTCTTAAAATGTTGGATATTGTTAATTCTTGAGTTTATAGAAATTTTTGTTTACCATAAACCATATTATCCCATATTCAACGAAGCACTGTTCCCTCAGAACTTGAGGTGTTACATCTAAATCCACCATCTAAAAGGAAGATTACTCACGGTGCAGACTCTGGTCCTGAGGATGTTTCACCAAAATATTTCTGCTCATCTTTTGAACCTACATGTAGAAATTTCATAGTTGGAATCAGATAATTGTATGTCCACCAGGAAATTAGCTTCAAAACAAAATACAGATTGGGTAGGTCAACAAACTTTCATCCAGAAAAACAAGTCAGATAAAGATGGGTTGACAATTACCATCACCAAAATCTCTCCTAATTGTGAACGGGGTAAGTGCAAGAAGGCCAGATCGTGCCCACAGACTTCAAAGAAAAATTCACATCCTTAACGGGTACCTTAAACTCTCCCACACTAACCATTTCCTTGGGCAAATTCCTCTCCAAGAACCTCCGCTCGGTGGCAAACTTAGCAAGCAAATCGAACAGCCCTTCCCGTTCATCCGGCAAGAAGATGTACATCACATATCTGTTCTCATCCTTTCCATGCCGATAAGGCAGTCGGAGGGGTTTGAATCCCCGATAGCGTGCGATCCTCTGTGGCTTCTTGCTCGTCATGAAAGGCGCCGAAATTGTGAAGTCAGTCAGCTGCTAGAAATCAGAGCAAGTGCCCGGCTCAAGCCCAATCTGATGATCCCATTTCCCGAAAAACCAAAGAACGTTGGCGATGATGAACTCAGTGTCGCCGTGGACCGATCCCTTAGGGATCAAGGCTTCAGGGTCGTGGGCTATGCCCGTCCGTAGGATCCAAGAATTGACCTTGTCTCTTGCTTTAGCACCCTAACATATTTCAATTTCAATTTAAGAACCCAATTTTCATTCTAACCTAGTAAGATTCAAGAAAGTTAAAAAAAAAGAGGCGGTACCTTTGTCTTGAAATCGTCATGAACGTGGATGATGGATCCGTATCGGCCACTCTCCCGCAGGAGGTTGTTGTCCCCGATAGTGAGGGATCTTCTCGTCCACAGAGCATTGTCGAAGTAGGCGCGGCCGGCGCCAGGGTCTGGCCCTTTGTCCTCGCTGGGACCGATGATAACGGCGGCAGAGATCGCCGATGAGGCGGCCCTGTATTGGAGACGGTAGGGGAAGCCGTTGGAGCATATGACCGAGAGGAGGATGCGGCGGCAGAGTGCGGCGGCGGTGGCCGAGGGATCTCGGGGAGAGACAGAGGATCCTCCGACGAGGACGCTGGCGGTGGCATGAAGGGAGACGGGGGAGAAGGAGATGTTGCAGCTGGTGGTGGTGGCTCCCACCCTGGGGCGTGCAGCCTCGGCCAGGAGGCGCCACGCGTAGGTGGTGTCGATCTGATGGTTCGACCTCGATTTCTTCGGCATCGTCGTCGGCGATGATGAAACGACGAAGATTTTCAGTAAAGATGGCAGAGATGTTGCTGGCTCCGATGGGCTTAAGATCGACGACCTGAATGATGATCTCCGGGATCTCAGACGACAGATCCAGCGACGGATTGGCTAGCAACTTAGAGATCGCATGAGGCGTCACCGATTGAAAAAATCTTTAACATCGAGGGATGAGAGACAGGGCTTGAGAGTGTAAGGCTTGAGAGAGTACTAGGGCTTGAGGAGCGTCGCGATTTCAACCCTGATTCCTGGGCTTGAGGAGCACATCAATGGCTTGGGAGAGAACTAGGGCTGATGAGAGAGAGGGAAGGAGAACGACGGAATCGCCAGGGAGATCGAGAGAGGGGGGTCACGGGCCTGTATGCTGAGAGAGAGATAGAGACCGTTCGATCTGATCGAAAGGACAGGATGACACCCGCGTTTTGAGTTGGGATGTGTGTTTTTTTTAATAAAAATGCTAACATAACGTTTAGCATCATAGTGCTAAACTAAAGCGCTATTTAAGGTATTACTTGGATAGCGTTTTAACAAAAAGCGCTATCTAAGTGATTTTTACCTTAATTTTGAATTATTTTTATTTTCTGTAAGTGCAGAAGCGCTATACAAGAGCTCACTTAGATAGCGCTTTTTAGAAGCGCTATCTAAGTGGCGTTACCTAAGCCCAAATCTGTTGTAGTGGATTATGTATATTGCTTTAGATGCTTCAGACGATGTTAATTCTGCAATGATTCCATATTTCATATTGTTTTTCTATTCTTGGGTTTCTATATTGAATGCATCTTTATATGATCATGATATCGAGATAAAAATATTTGGCATGTTTTTATTTGTCGTGTGCTATATGAGTAAGCGAGTCCACGTCCTGAGAAAATGATCTAGCACCTCCCTCTTTGTTTTCTTATCTATTTTCTATTTCTTTTTCCCTTT
>JAULAV010002098.1:0-25005 GCA_030789695.1 Scilla litardierei | reverse complement strand
TGAGAAGTGTGATCGACACATCCACAAGTCAAGAACTTCGCATAAATATTTCTACCTTTCGTAGTCTCATTGTGAACTCTTTTAATTTTTTATCAATATTTTTCAATCCATATCCAAGTCCTCGCATATTGTTGCCATGCAATTAATTTCCAAGAATTATTTCTAATGATTGTTTTCCAACTCCAAATTTTTTTATGGACAACTGTAGGTCAGAGACTTTGTACTTCAAATAACGGTATTCGCTCACAAGCAAAGTGCACTTACTGATAAAAGCCTTTTTATTTTCTTCTTCATTCTTTTTCACATTTGCAACATTCTTTTTTATCACAATCATTTTTCATTAAGTTCTTTGCTTTAAGACTCTAGTTTAATCAATTTTTATTTATGCTGTTTATTTTCAGTCTCTAACATGATTATTTTTACTTTTCATGCTTTATTTTTTGTATCTACCTTAGGGCACATATTACATTTTAAGGTCTCATGCACAGTAGATGATTTCTTTTTAATCATAGCAAGTGTACCCTTTTATAAATTTCTGGTTTTAATTTTTCATCGTCTAAAGACATGTGTTGATTTTCCTGTTGTAATTCATAATTTATTTCTCTAACAGACTTAACATTGGAGTCTAACTTATCAATCTCAAAATGTATATTCTCACAAATATTTACAAGCTCAAGTATAGAGTATTCTTATACCTCAATTTTCTCCACATCTAGATTCCTTATCAAACACAAGGAGGAGTGAGCCAATGTATCTTGAGGTTCATCCTCATTGTCATCATCCCACGTAACCACCAAATATTTCTTCTTACCATTCTCTTTTTCTTTCTTCAACAATGCACAATCTGCTTTGGTGTGCTTGGATTTTCTGTAATTATGGCACATTAGAATCGTCAAAAAGAAAATTTATACATATGAGCATCATGCTTATTTAAAAGAACTTTCCTTCCCTTTTGGTTCTTCCTATTATGTGGCATCTCCCCATCACTTGATGTGTGATCACCGAAAGATTACTCGCTTCCATATGTCATCTCCAAAGTCCTCCATATATCCGGTGCAAAAGTGTAAATAGAAATATGATTAAATATTTTTCTATCCAAACCACAAAACAAAATATTCATTGCTTTAGCATTCAGAGCACATAAATTTCTAGTATCTAAATTCCAATTACTTTCAGGCTTAGAGTTCTTATTATATCTATTTTCAATAATATGACATGTATCAAAATCCACGAATAACACGTAAAATTTCTTCCTATCCTTCCAGTAAACGTAATCATGTCCACTAAACATAGGGGGTCTATCTATAGACATGCCTTCAGTAGAAAATATTTCTGGGGTAGTCATGATTTCAAGATTAGATCTTCTAGCCTTATGATACCCATTGTTGGATCGTGATCTAAGCCTGGAGGGTTGAATAGGCTTATAAACAATTTTTGTGAATATAAAAATAATAGCCTACTCAGTCACATAGTCATAGAGCATATACGTGCAGATAAAATATAGCAGAAGCAGACATAGAATGCATACAATATTTTCCCTAGTTCGGTCATACCATTGACTACTACAGCCCCAAAGTACTTGCTAGAATAATAATGTCGGGATACAAACACACAGAACTTCGTGCCCCAACACTCAGCTCAATGAGTCTATATCGCACTCCCCAAAGTGTCAAACACCACTACTCTAGCAAATACTTTCTCTTGACTTGTCCCAACAAGTCAAGAACCCAACGAGAACCCCAAAAATGAAAGTATGTAATACAAAAGATCTAAAACACTTCAATTACAAATAGAAATAGAAAAAAGAGTTTAGAGTGCTCTGTTTGTGATGAATGAATAGTTTATGTCATTGTGCTCATCATTAATTTCAAGATGGTGCAAATGGTACCTCAATCCAATGCCTTGATCAAAAGATATGGCTCTCCATAGTTCGCTACACAAATCATCCTGAACTTGGTCTGTGTGTAAAGCAGCTTTCTATGGCACTGCAGAATCATGGGTTTGGCTCACGAAAATTCAAGGATTTTGATTGTTCGGAATTGGTGTCTGGTACTGCTTGCAGTGTGTCGGTCTATGCGCAAAGTAATTGGAAGCTCTATCGTCCATAAAATATAGAAAATAGCCCCGAACTCAGAAAAATCCGAAAAATTTGTAATCATGAGATCCTCCTCTTTGACTAAAAAATAAGACGAGACAAATTTGGAGTCACTTAAGGAGAAAATTTCAAGGACCTTTGATGCTTGCTTTGCTTGAGATGATTAGGCCATGAGTTGTAGCAAGCTTGAAGTTTTGGCATGTTGCTTCTTGGATTGATGAAGAAGATTACTAGCACCAATGTTGCTTGAAGCTTGATGGCATGTGGCTATGTAGCTTGAAGAGAGAGAGAGAGATAGAGACCCCTTTTTGCTTGCTGCAAGATTGAGGATTTGCTTGGAAGAAGACTTACGACAAAGAATAACTTGAAGCTTAATGCAACGAAGGCAAAGCTAGGGCTTTTAACAATAGTGGCCAGCCATTGCTCGAGCAATGTGGAGGGTAGGGCCGGATTATGCTTTTTGCACTCTCTTTGGGGTTTTCTTTTGAGGACACACACACACACACACACACACACACACACACACACACAGAGAGAGAGAGAGAGAGAGAGAGAGAGAGAGAGAGAGAGAGAGAGATATATATATATATATATATATATATATATATATATATATATATATATATATATATATATATATATGAAGAATATGATTTGCATCTTTATTGATACTAGAGAAAATGTACAAGACTCTATGGAGGAAGAAGGATGTTCGTAAGGCGGGGCAAGAGCACAGGCGCCATCACCCCCAACCTAGAAAAGCACCTTCCGCTATCCAACGAGAGCCAAAGAATATCAACAAAAATACATGATATGCACACTCACTCTAATAGCCCCCAATTTGAAGGGGGGCTTGATCGTCTTCCCGATCCCAATCCACATTCCTCAGAGCAATTCTGACATCAGCAGCAATGTCATCAAAGAGAAGTGTCTTCATCTGGCTACTATCTTCAAAGATTCTCATATTCCGCTCTCTCCAAATATGCCAAGTCATCACAGCCAAAACAGTCCTAGCCAACCTTCCCAAGCTGCCCTTCTTAAAATGAGAAAGAATCAAATCACCCATACCTGCTATAGTGGATGGCAAAGTAGAAGTAACCCCCATTTTAAGAAAACTCATGTGAAGGAGATAGTTATCAGCACATAAAACACAAAAGGGTGAAGTAGGCACTCCCCATTGTACGAGCTTGTCACGGGTGAGAAGTTTCCCGTGGAAAGATCGCAATAAGGTGATAGCCATCTTGGGGATATGCCCCTGAAACCAGACCACTTTGTAATAAGGGAAGAGGGGTTTTAAAGCCCGCGAACCATCCCAAGCATTGTGAAGGGTAGGAGACTTAGTAACCCATGACCAAGAATCGCTGCCAGCAAACAAGGTCACCATATTGATAAGATGCCGGACATGAAGCAGAGAATTGTTATCCACCCATCCCTCAGTAGACCAGTAATCACTAACCATATTCCTCTCCTCCCCAGACGGAACCTCATAAGTATCACAAAGAGGCCCACAGGAGAGCCAATTATTATACCAGAAAAATGTAGAAGTACCATTCTTGACATCACTTTTGATAAGTTTTTTGGTGTGCTCACGACAGTGAAGAATGAATTTCCAGGTTCCAGATTGCATAGGATGAGCAGTGGCATGTAACAACCCTGTATTGCTCAGATACTGATTCCTCATATGAGATGCCCAAATACCTTTATTTGTAAGCATGCGCCATGACAGTTTAACTCCATATGTGATGTTAAGCTCGATGAAATTTCTAATCCCCACTCCCCCTTCGTGTTTGGGAGCACACATATCATTCCAAGCCCAGAGGTGATTCTTCCCCCAAATAAATTTTCTGCATATGGAAGGAATAGAACGAAGGATAGACTGAGGCATTCTAAAGGCCTGCATCCAAAAACTAACCATGACATATATAACAGATCTGACAAGTTCAATACGGCCAGCTATGGATAATAACGATGAAGACCACCTTTGCAACCTGCTCTTGCATTTATCAATCAGACGACCATACATGGATGCATTAGGATACTTAGGGGACAGAGGAAGGCCCAAATATGTGGATAGGGACTACACACGCCGAATACCCAATATATCTGCTAGACTGCTAGGCCCCTTGGCCCCCTTACTGAATATGCCAGCACTTTTAGTCCAGTTAACCTCGAGGCCAGTGAAGGATTTGAACTCAGTGAGAAGATTTTTTAGCCCCTCGAAAGATTTAGAATTAGCACGACAAAAAACCAACAAATCATCAGCAAAGAGGAGATGGGTGACTGACCACACTCTGTTCACAGGCATAATGTCACGAGAAGCATTGGCCTTGGCCATGAGTAAAGATAAGGCCTCCATAACAATCACAAAAAGATAAGGGGATAGCGGGTCTCCCTGCCTCAGCCCCCTATTAGACTGAAACATGCCATATGGGGAACCATTAATCATGACGGAGAAGGAGCGTGTGGATATACACTCACATATCCAGCTTATAAATTTGTGCTTGAACCCCATTTGATGCATCATGTAATAGACGAATTCTCTGTTGACACTATCAAAGGCTTTACACAAGTCCAGCTTAAGACAGGCCCGAGCCCTCATAGGGTTAGTGAAGCCCCTTATATACTCATGAGCAAGCAATGCACAATCAGCAAGCAACCGATCTTGAAGAAAGGCCGCTCGATTAGGTGATATGAGCTCGATAACTGCCCTACTCAGGCGATTACAAAGAATTTTGCTTATGATCTTATACAAAACATTGCAACAGGATATTGTTCTATAGTCTCCAAGCCCAGAAGCATTGGCACTCTTAGGTACAAGGGTAAGGAAAGTGTGGTTAATCTGCCGATAAATTTTCCCAGATTTGAAAAAATTGAGAACAGCGATGGTGACATCTTTGCCAATGATATCCCAAGAGTTTTGATAAAAGAACCCAGTAAAGCCATCAGGACCCGGGTCTTTATCAGCCCCAATTTGAAAAACAGCATTTTTAACTTCCTCAACACTCACGGGTCTCTCAACCCAATCAGCAACATCATTAGTAAGAACTCTTTTGGTGATAAGACAAGGAAAAACCCTCCAGTAATCATTCTGATTATATAAGCTAGAGTAGAACTCAGGGGCATCAACCTTAAGCAACTCAATAGGATTGTTGTGAGAACCATCAACAGAGATAAGATGCCCAAGGTTATTGTGGCTTTGCCTGGCTCTCATGGCAGTATAAAAGAATCGGGAGTTACGATCTCCAAGGTGTAACCAATCCTGCCTGCTTTTCTGTTTAAGAATAGACTCTTCAATTTCAATAGCTTCAGCAAGCTGTTTAATAAGGCCACTCTCTTTTTTTATAATTTGGCACAAGAACACAGATTGGGATTATTCTGAATAATATCAAGCTCAACGCGGATTTTAGACACATCATTGTTCTCTCTAAAAACCGCCCCAAACTTCTTAAGCTCAATTTTCAAAATTTTAAGCTTTTCCACCAGCCTAATCATCGGGCAACCACTAACCCTGATGTACCATCGCTCCTTCAACACATTAAGAAACTCAGGACTGCGATGCCAAGCATTGAAGAATTTAAAGGGCTTAGGATCAGCCCCCCCCCCCCCCCCCCCGATCTGGTGGGTATGAATAATGAGAATAGAATGATCACTAGTACCACCAGCACTATATTCACAGTATAAAGCCGTGAGAACATTCATCCAAGAGCTATTGCAGAAAGAGCGATCCAAGGCGGCCGAAATGCGCCTTTGCCCAATACTACAATTAGTCCAGCTTAGAGTATTACCAACCGTTTTAAGCTCCATAAGAGCACTGGCATTAATGCAGTCATTAAACTCATCAACCATGTGCCCATCAATCTTCCTACCCCCCATTTTATCCATAGAATATCTGACACAGTTGAAGTCACCCCCTATGATCCAAGGGGTACCTCTATAGTTGTTGGCAGCAACCATAATATCCTTCCAAAGGGATCTGTGCTCAAGATAAGAGTTGGAGGCATAAACGATAGTAGCCATCATAGAAACCCCGCGATGTTAACACAATTCATGGAAATATGTTACGCCGTCAACTCATCAATCGTGCACTTCCAAATGTTGGGGTTGAACATAATGACAATACGTCCATTATGGTGGGAAGAACGATTGTCAATGGACATCCAATTCTTAGGGAAACATTTGAGAATTCTATGAGCATTATTGCCAACCACCTTGGTTTCAAGAAGCCCAACCATAGAGGGAGCATGTCTATGAACTCGGAATTTGAGCTCATTATGCCTAGAGACGTTATTAAGCCCACGAGTATTCCATATTAGCAAAGTCATTGAGTGGAAGAAGGAGGATGCTCAATATCTCTATTGATTCTAGAGCTTTTGTGGGTGCCCTTCACAGATCCCCCTTTACTCTTTTGCTTTTTCTTTTCTTTACTTTTTTGTTTCAACTCTTCTTGTTCCTCATACCAAGCTTCATTGATGATAGTCATGTCCTCGGACTCATCCTCAGACTCTATGGTACTCGAGTCATTGATTAAGGAAGCTCCTAGCCGAGAACAATCTCCATTACTAAAAACACTAAACGGGTTGCTGCTGATCAGCATAGGCTTGCTATTGTCGCAGGGGGGTGTCATCGTGGTGCTTATGTTGGGTGAGCGGGGCTTGGTGAGCGCCGTGTGCCCTGTTGTATCTGGGATCCCCGACCCATCCCCCATATTTCATTAGTTCTTTTGGTACATGGTACACCCTTCGCCCCATTACATGGTAAGCCCTTTGTTGCTCCCTCATTGCTAGGCACAACTAGCATATTACTTTTATCATACACCACATTCCCACTGCCGACAGAAGAGTGATCAGCTCCCAATTCATCCACGGGGTCCCGAACAGGTTCATACCCAGATACTGTGTCCGCTCCTTTTGCTTTATCACCCTTGCTCCCGCCACTGATCCCTTGCATTGGCTGATTGTCTTCGAGTGTAGCAGTAGTTCCATCTCTTCTGTTACAGCTCTTAGTACTACTGGGCATAGCCAGCAATTTTACATCCCTTCTCCCCACAGTACTATCTACAGCTTTTACAACATCCCCTGAGTCATTCAAGCTCGAATACACGCTACTATTTACAGCACCATCTCCCCCTGCTTTACATGATCTTCCAGCCATTACAGCCTCCACATTAGTAGCTATTTTACATCCTTTGCTCGCATTACATGCCTCTACAGGCTCCATAGCTGCAACATCAACTTTACAACCCCCTTTGATCCCTTCAGCATCATTGTTACAAGCTCCCCCACAATTTGAGTTACATACCAGATCATCCCTCCCCTCGATACACATATCCACAACATTAACATCACCAACAGGCTCCTCATCTTGGGGCTTACTACAAGTTACACCCCTACGACCCCTATCCATCACGCTCGAAGAAGAAGGAACCGAAGAAGAAGTAGAAGGACTTACTTTATCAATCATCTCTCCCGACCTCCCGTCCTTAGCAGCAACCTTCGCAACTCCTATCTTCGAAGAGCATTGCTATACGAGATGACCAAAGCATTTGCAGTTAACGCATCTTGGAGGGGACCCTTCGTATCTAACCTCAACTTCAAATAATTCACCATCTTCAACTTGAACCGTCACCGTCTGGGGCAGCTCATGCTCCGCCGAAATCTCGACCAAGCATCTTGTGTAGCTCATCCTCTCCATAGTTGTCGTAGCTCTATCCAAGCAGATCGGAGCACCAAGCACACTGGTAATGATATTCAGGATCTTCAGTGACCAAAACTTCAGTGGGAGGTTGGGAAGCTGAACCCACAAAGGAGCAGAGGAGAGCATGTGCCTATCATATCCCATATCCGGAGCCCAGCGCTGGATCACGACGAAGCGGCCGTCGAACATCCAAGGACCCATATATAGCACGGTGTTGCTGTCGACTTTGTCTTTGAAGCGAAAGAAGAAAAATCCATTATCACGAGAGAAGATCGTCATACCTTGTTTCTTCCATGTTCTGATAGCCCAAGCCTTCAATTGGCTATAAAATGGGACATCGCCCAGTACGTACACTACTAAAGTGTTCTCCTAGTTCCTTGCTGCTTCGTCAATGATCTCCTGTGGAAGGACAACAATGGAAACCCCAACATCATCAAGGACTGGCGGGACATAGCTCATTTCCAGAGCATCAGCAATCTTCCGCTTGCTTGTACAGACTTCCAGCCATGATTGTTTAGTTGCAAGAGGATTAATCTTGATCTCGACTGAAGGCCTCACCATCCTCCTCTCGAACACTTTCCTACTCCCTGATACACGAGCATCTTCATCCGGCAGACCGCCAACCTTCCCCTGAGCCTTTTGAAAACGGGGCATGTAATCACTTCTAACTCCCTTCCCCTTGAACGTAGCATTGTTCGGCTTCCTTTTGTTCACCGTTCGCCAGTCCCCCGCATTGACATCGGCAATCATTCCATCAGCCATGCCAGAGATCAGAGCAAGCAGAGTATCAGAACTTGAATCAAGAATATAGAAGTAAGAGTGATAGGGGAATCACTCACTACCGGATCGAGAACTCCGCCTGAGTTCTTGATCCGATCGATAAATCCGTCGCTGCCTGATCCTCAGAATCAGGATCAAGTAGATCTCCACCAAAGCGATCCAAATCCAACGATCAATATCAGAAGAACAACGATCGAGCAGAATCGCAAACATCAGCACAGATCCAGTACCGATCGACACCTCTCTCGATCCACAGACAAAGCAACTCAGAGGTTAGATCTAGAATAGATCTAACAAGAAAAGTTGAAGTAAAACAAGGAGGAGTATCCGAGAAGAACTCACCGCCGGATCAGGATCTAAACCTAGATCCCGATCCAAACTGAAGGAGGAACAAGGATCCGGCTGATTCAAGGATCAGTGCGTCCGCTCCTCAAACTCTTCACGGTTCCTCCCTCAGATCAACTAACACGCCAAGTGGATCTGAAGAAGACGACACCGATCCAACTCGAAATCTCCACACCTCGCCAAGCTATGAACACCGATCTACAATCACAGCTACAGATCACGCCTTAGATCCAGAGCCGAATCTAGCCTCAGATCCAAGAATCGAAGTCGCCTCCTCACAAATCCTCAACCGAAATCGAAGATTCGAAGAATCAACTCAAGAATGCGATCAGCCTTCACAGATCCACCGGAGAATCGACGATGATGTGTAAGGGAACTCGCTTCCGCCGAGGCCAGCCGCGGAGGCGGCCGGCGAAGGACGCCACTCCAAGAGTTCTCAGATCACCAGAGCTTCTCTCTCTAGAAATGAGAGAGAGAGAGAGAGAGAGAGAGAGAGGGAGAACTTTTCTTATATATGTATATATATATATATATATATATATATATATATATATATATATATATGATCCAAGAGTTATAGTTCAATCAAAGCTCCTTCTTTGTTCTCATCTTAGAGATAAACTCCAATTTGAATTGTACTTGGATTCTCCTAGATCCACTCGGAGTCTTTCAAAATTGATGAGCCATCGTCTTATCTCCTTGGTGCAATATACTCAATCAATCCTTGGATAATTAGGACTCTTTGAATTTATTTGAATCTTCGTTTAGCACATCTTATCTCCTCATCCCTTTGGTGCATTGGACTTGATCAATCCTCTAACAATTAGGACTCCTTGATTTTATTCAAATATGATTAGCCAATATCCTTCAAATTTGATTGCACTTCGATCATCCATGATGAATTTAAACCAACCATCTTCACACATTATCCACTCTTCAAAGCAATATTTGCACCAATTATATTCTCCTCTTCTGTTTGATTTTTAGGCCCAAATTAATCGTATCTCATTTCATTTGACTTTCTAAAAAATGTTTGACCAATCAAATATTGCATGTTTGCCACTTTGTCAATATTCACAAATTTTCCACTAGGACCATATTCTCACAATTTACCACTTTACCACTAGCGTTTTCCTTGTTCATTTGTACCTGAAAAACACCCAACAAATACATATGAAATATTCATGAATGTTTGTTATCATCAATTTTATGTCTCATGCACAGTAGGTGGTTTCTTTTTAATCCTAGCAAGTGTGGCCTTCAGTGTATAAATTTCTGTTTTCAATTTTTCATCGTCTAGAGACATGATAATTTTCTAGTTGTAATTCATAATTTATTTCTCTGAGAGACTTAAAAGTGTATTCTAACTTATCAATTTCATCTTGCGTATTCTCACAAATATTTAGAAGCTCAAGAATAGAGTATTCTTGTACCTCAATTTTCTCCTCGTCTAGATTCCCTATCATACACAAGTAGGAGTGAACAAATGTACCTTGAGGTTCATCCTCGTTGTCATCATCCCACGTAGCCACCAAAGAATTCGTCTTACTCTTCTCTTTTTCTTTCTTCAACAATGGACAATTCGCTTTGGTGTGCCTGGATTTTCTGCAATTTTGGCACATAATCGCATTATTAGAATCGTCAAAAAAATAAACAAACGAGCATCATGCTTATTTAAAATAACTTTTCTTCCCTTTCGGTTCTTCTTATTTTGTGGCATCTCCCCATCACTTGATGTGTGATCACCAGAAGATTGCTCCTTCCATATGTCATCCCCAAAATCCTCCATATATCCTGTGCAAAAGAGAGAAAAAATATGATTAAATATTTTTCTATCCAAACCACAAAATAAAGTATTCATTGATTTAGCATTTGGAGCAAACAAATTTCTAGCATTTAAATTTCTGTTACTTTCAAGCTTAGAATTCTTAGTATATCTGTTTTCAATAATATGCCATGTATCAAAATTCACGAATAACAAGTAAAATTTCATCATACCCTTCCAGTAAATGTAATCATATCCACTAAACATAGTGGGTCTATCTATAGACATGCCTTCAGCAAAAACTATTTCTAGTGTAGTCATGATTGCTAGACTAGATCTTCTATCCTTATGATACCACAAGTTGGATCGTGATCTAAACCTACAGGGGTGTGAATAGGCTTATAAACAACTTTTGTTAATATAAAAATAGTAGCCTACTTAGTCATATATTCATAGAGAAAATACGTGCAGATAAAATATAGCAGAAGCAAACACAGAATGTGTATGTTATTCTCACTGTTTCGGTCGCCACAAAGTCTACTCCAGCCCCAAAGTAATCACTAGAATAACAATATCAAGATACAAACATACAGAACTTCGTGCCCCAACACTCAGCTCATTAATTCTATGTCTCACTCCTAAAGTGTCAAACACTACTACTCTAGCAAATACTTTCTCTTGACTTTCCCCAACAAGTCAAGAACCCAACGAGAACCTCAAAAATGAAAGTATGTAATACAAAAGATCTAAAACCATTCAATCACAACTAGAAATAGTAAACAGAGTTTAGAGTGCTCAATTTGTGATGAATGAATAGTTCATGTGATTGTGCTCATTGTCAGCTTCACGATGGTGCAAACAGTGCCTTAATCCGATGACTGGATAAAAAGAAATGGCTCTCAAAAGTTTGCTACACAAATCTTCCTGAACTTGGTCTGTGCGTAAAGAAGCTTTCTAAGGCACTGTAGAATCATTGGTCTGGCTCACAAAATTCAAGGATTCTGATGGTTTTGAATTAGTGTTTGGTATGCTTGCAGTGTGTCGGTCATTGCGTAAAGTAATTGGCTGCTCTAGCATCTATAACATATAGAAAATAGCCCCGAACTCAGAAAAATCCAAAAAATTTGGAATTGTGAGATCGTCCTCTTCGACTGAAAAATAAGATGAGACAAATTTGGATGCACATAAGGATAAAATTTCAGGGACCTTTGATGCTTGCTTTGCTCGAGATGCTTAGGCCATGAGTTGTAGCAAGCTTGAAGTTTTGGCTTGTTGCTTCTTGGATTGATGAAGAAGATTGCTAGCACCAATGTTGTTTGAAGTTTGATGGCATGTGTCTATGTAGCTTGAAGAGAGAGAGACCCCTTTGTGCTTGAGGCAAGGTTGATGATTTGCTTAGAAGAAGACTTGTGGCAAAGAATAACTTGAAGCTTGATGCAACGACTGAGAAGCTTAGGATTTTAACAATAATGGCCAGCCATGGCTTCAGCAATGTTGAGGGTAGGTTCTGGACTATGCTTTTTTGCTTTCTCTTTGGGGGGTTTTCCTTTGAGGACTGGGGGGAGACACAAACAAACAAACAAACAAACAAACACAAACACAAACACAAACACAAACAAACAAACAAACACACACACACACACACACACACACACACACATTCTATAAAATTGGGATGTTATCAAGAGAAATTGGACCAGAGAAATTGGACAAGAGAAATTGGACAAGAGAAATTGGACAAGAGAAATTAGATAATAGATGAGATTTTGAGAGATAAGAGATGAGATTTTGAGAGATAAGAGAAGAGGTGGGAAATTCTGTGATGAGATTTTGAGAGATAAGAGAAGATGTTGGGAATTTTGCACATACAACCCCGGGTTTTGCATTTTTGTCCCTGGACCCTCCACACACACACACCCACACTTTTTATTCTCCCCCCTTCCCGACCATTTTTTTCCAGTTCACGTGCACATGTGCACTGGTTATTTGCTAGTGTGTGTATATATATAGCTTGTATCCACGAGTGATAGTTCAATCAAAGCTCAATGTTTGTTCTCATCTTAGAGATAAACTCCAATTTGAATTGATTGCACTTGGATTCTCCTAGATCTACTGGGAGGCTCTCAAAATTGTTGAGCCATCATCTTATCTCCTTAGTGCAGTATACTTGATCAATCCTTAGATAATTAGGACTCTTTGAATTTATTTAAATCTTCATTTAGCACATCTTATCCCCTCATCCTTTTGGTGCATTGGACTTGGTCAATCCTCTAACAATTAGGACTCCTGGATTTTATTCTAATTTGATTAGCCAATCTCCTTCAAATTTGATTGCACTTGGATCATCCATGATGAATTTAAACCAACTATCTTCACACATTATCCACTCTTCAAAGCAATATTTGCACCAATTACATTCTCCTCTTTTGTTTGATTTTATAGGCCCAAATTAATCGTATCTCATCTCATTTGACTTGCTAGAAAATGTTTGACCAATTAAATATTGAAAGTTTGCCACTTTGTCCATATTCACAAATTTGCCATTAGGACCATATTCTCACAATTTACCACTTTGCCACTATCATTTTCCTTGTTCATTTGTATATGAAAAACACTTAACAAGCACATTAAAAATATTCATGAATGTTTGTTATCATCAAATAAAAAATCATATATCATTGTATCCAACGTTGTTGTATCAAACAGATAAAAGTGATGTCTAAGCTAAAGATTGCTTAGAACGCCGAAGAACTCGCCCGAATATGAAGAGCAATCGAAGAAAACTTTGGATATTTAGGATAACTTGATGAACTCTCTTAACAACTCAAATGATTGATCTACTCTTGGATGGTTTGCAAATGAAAAAAGGACCCATATTTATAGGCCTCCTCTACCTAAATGGATGGCCATGATTGTTTCAATCTAATGGTTATAAATGAGTTTCAAGAATGTTCTACACATTTTCCAACTATATCTTTAAATACAAGACTTATCTAGTTTTTATCAAGTCATGCAAGACTTATCCCTAAATTATTCTAGAGTCTTCTACTCTTCTATACAATAAGGCTTTCATTTTAGGCTTGAATCTTGTGCTTGCATTTCTTTTGTGCTTGATGGCACAAATTGGCTTGAAGGAGAAATAGGCCATGCCAAGGTCCACGCAGTGTTGATTGCTGTAGAAATTGAGGGAAAAAAATTAAGCACATTTCATATTAGTGTCATGTGTGGTAATTAATGGGTAGCCCATAATCATTTCATATTTTTTATGGTAACACGGTAAAGATTGTGTCAAATAAGTATCCAACAAATAAGCACCAACTAAATATAATAATAAATATCAAATTGTTGTGAGTTGAGTAAGGCCTTTGGCCTCCATCCCCTCATTATCTTCCATTATACCCCACTACTAAGTACTGGGAGTCCCATGGGCTTCTTACCCCACATTGAGGAAGAATATATAGAGAGCCATGGCTTATGCCATGATGACTCTGTTGGCCTAGTTAGTCTACTAACTAGGTGGTACTATTTAATGTTTGATGATGACAAACAAGTCATGTGTGACTAACATGTTTCATTAAGTGATTTCAGGGGAAAGTGCAAAATAAATTTTGTTTGCAAGAGAGAGAGAGATTGTGCGTGGACATTGGTGCAAAAAAAGGAACTTAAAATAATCCTACATCATCAATAAGAAGATGAAGACTTGAATCGGTCAAAGATGAGAATTGGTCAAAAATGAAGATTTGATTAGATACTCAAGAGATGTGCTACTTGAATTCAATCTCCATGTTCTTATCCTAAACACAACGCACTTGGTCTCCTATTCAATCTCCTATTCAAAAATCTCATCCCATTTTCACGCTAGATAGGATAGAAGCAAAGCCAAGTTCCAAAAATCACAAACTGCCACATAACTCATATTCAAAAATCTCCTATTCAAACTGCAGCATGATCAGAAATTCCATAATCTGTTTTTTTGAGTTGGTTTGTTTTTTACCTCATCTAATTACGCATTCGACATTTTTAAAAAAAACAGAACATAAAAAAATTAGAAGACACACATCATTAATACTCATATTCCTTTATTTCATTGGGCTTCTGATTAACGCATGTACAAAATAGGGGATAAAATCAATTGTGATTTTTGTGCACTGGCTTCTATCAAAAAAATATCTCATGCAAACTTGATTACTGCGTCCTTCTTCATTCTTTTTTCGGCAGCTTCTTCAAAACAATTCAGGAGCCTTGCGAAACATTAAGGAGTTCAATATGTCCATCTTCCAGCAACATCCTCACGGTAGAGACTTGTGATCGGAAGCAACATCCTCCAGTGACTTGTGGTCTTAGATTTCAATCTCTAAACTCAGGGATTGTACAAGGGCAGATTTCAAGTGCAGATTCCAGATTTGCGCATTCGACTTCGTATGCTCATATCACCTGATACAGACGTCGGATCGACTCGTCATTTATGCCCACACGACAACATCTTCATGCTCTTCACAACAGTAATAGTCTCCTCTGCTCAGTTCACATGATTATACACAGTTCAGATGTTTTTCATAAATCAGCCACTGCAGAATTCAGATTCGTGCAGCCCTCTTCCGAAAACTATATCTTCCAATCCAGAAATTAGATCAGCGAACCGTTTGCACCCACGCGATCACAATCTCACAAACTTTATCAGGGTGATATCTCTCTGATTTTTCACCACAGTATTAAAGCTATTTGAAACTGTTTTTATTGTGGGATTGCATTGTGAATAGATTTACTCTGAAGGTATCTCCGCGCTTTAACTCTTGAATGATATTTGTACGGTGAGATCACTACCCGTAAGTGTGATCAGTTTTATTGAGTAGAATCCTCAAGGTCTTGGGGTCGGAGTTTTGGCGGGGAGCCACTCCGTTAAAATATATCTATGTCTGATTATCTCTATGATTGTGATTGTTTTTAAATTTATGCCACACACCCTATTCACCCTCATCTATGGTGTTTTTCAATTGGTATCAGAGCTGGATTCCTTTTAGACTCAAAGTCTAGTTGAATTTAGATCCTATGACACAAATTCCGCTCACATACTCATATGACACGCACAATCAAAACGAAGGTCAGTCATATCTCAGATCTCCTATATTTGTTGGTACAGACTATTGCTACTGGAAACAACACTTGTCCATACACACCAAAGGTATCGATATGACATTATGGAAAATAATCAGTGAAGACTTTACACTATTTGATAAACCCACTCCTGAACAGCTAAAGGAAAATGATCGGTTACAAAATCTAAACTTTAAGGCTATGAGCATATTGTATTGTGGTCTTAGTAAAACATAATTTAACAGCATTAGTTCTTTTTCCACTGCTAAGGATATTTGGACGAGACTTGAAGTTACTCATGAGGGAACTAGCGAAGTTAAGAAAACTCGTATTAGAATGTTATTACAGAAATATAAAATTTTGCTATGATGCCTAATGAGTCTATTGATGCTATGCTTTCTCGTTTTGCAGATATCGTCAATCCATTGAAAGCCTTAGGGAAGGACATACCAGAAGAAGACTTGATTGGAAAGATCATATATTCTCTATCTGGTGATTAGGGTTCAAAAGAGGACGGCGATTGAAGAAGCACATGATTTGGGAGGTATCAGTTTTGAGTAGTTAATGGGAAAATTAATGGCTTATGAGGTTCAATTGAAGATGGCCAATGATCGACACCGAAGAAAGAAGAGAAATCTAAGAAAGAGGAAACAAAGGAAAAGAATTTAGCTTTCAAAGTTTCCAAAATGCTCAAGGAGGAGATGAATGAATCAGATGATGAAAGCATGGCTCTTGTTACAAGGAAATTTGTGAAATTCTTGAAAAACAACAAAAGAAGGACGGGAGCATTTGGGGAACCAAGAAAAACGAAGAAAATGATGGAGAAAGTTCTGCACCTCAGTGTTTCAGATGCAACAAGAGAGGGCACATGAAAGTAGAATGTCCACTTCTGAAAGAAAAAGGAAAGGAAAAGTCTGGTGATGGAGAAAAGAGGACATCAAAGCGAGGAATGGTGGCTACTGGGGGAGAAAGTGACGCAGAGGAGCTCTCCTAAGATGATGACTGGAACGACAACACTGGAACTTGCTTTATGGCTGGAAACGAAAAGGTAAAAATTAGCTCTCTTGTTCAAAGCTTTGATGATGAAATGAATATTAGTGATGGTATGTTTTCTAGCATGTATGAAGCTTATGAATTTCTTGTAGAACTCCTTCAAGAAATGGGTCCTAAATTTCTTAAACTAAAAAAAGTTTGTGATTCATTAAAAGAGGAACTAGGGAGCATGACAAGAGAGAGAGAGAGAGAGAGAGAGAGAGAGAGAGAGAGAGAGAGAGAGAGAGAGAGAGAGAGACAAGCTTTTTGTTAAGTGGAAAGAACAAAAGGAAATAATATACAATTTTGATGAAACCCAATTAGAAACAAAAACCTTAGAGCTAGAAAATACTAATAAAAAATTGGCTACGTTAGAGCTTGACCACGTTAATTTAGCTAAAGAATTAAAAGAGAAAATTAGCATTCTTGGTTCTAAAGATTTTTAAATAAAATTATTTAACCTAAAAGTGGCTAGCTATGAAGAAAAATTGGAAGATCTTGAAAAAGAAAAATCTAATTTAATAAAAGGAAAACACATAGCCATTGATTTAGAAACTAGCGAAAAAAGATATGAGACAAAGATTAGTGAACTTGAGAATGAAAATCAAAGTCTTAGCTTAACATTAAAGAAATTCATAAATAGTCAAAAAAGTTTTAATAAGATGATAAATGAGCTAAATGAACAATCTAGTAAACATGGTCTTGGCTTTCAGAAATAACACCCTAAGAAAAAAACTAGGAAGATTATTGAAAATAATTTTGCAAGAGACACGATCTTTCAACATTGCTTGCACAAAAATCATATGTCATCTACTAATAAGCATTTCAATGTTACATGTTTTTATTGCAACAAAAGTTGGCATGTTATGTATGATTGCTTGGCCAAATATTATCCTGAATATTTTATATGGGTTCGAAAGCATCGTACTAACAATTGTGGTACCAAAATTTGGTTTCCAAAGAGTGCATCTTCAAGTGGAAAATGACAGCATTTGATACCTTGATAGCGGGTGCTTGAACCACATGACAGGCAATGAATCCCTATTCACGATGCTATCAAGGAAAGATGGCGGGACGGTCATTCTTGGAGATGGAAAGAAGTGCAAAATCTTGGGTAAAGGTATCATTGGTAAGCATCCTCTTGTGGTCATTAAAAATGTTAATCTTGTTGATGGTTTAGCATATAATTTGTTAAGTGTGAGTCAGCTATGCTCTATAGGCCTTAAGGTGCATTTCGAAAATGACAAAGCATATATTTTGAAAAGTGATGATATTCTTTTCAAGGGTACATCTTACAATAACATCTACACTATTAAACTTAGTGACTCAAATAATCTAAAATGTTTATTTGCATCACATGAGACTAGTTGGCTTTGGTATCGAAGATTAGTCCATGCCGGTATGGACCTAATCTCAAAGCTTGCTCGAAAGAAATTGGTGAGAGTTTTTCCTCAAATTAGTTTTGATCGGGATAAGCTTTGCGATGTATGTCAACTAGGTAAGCAACATAAAAGTAGTTTCAATCCTTAAAATGTTGTAACTACTTCTAAGCCATTGCAACTAATACCTTTGCATTTATTTGGACCCACAAAGGTTGCTAGTTTAGGTGGCACGCATTATTGCTTTGTTATTGTCGATGACTTTTCACGTTTCACTTGGGTCTATTTTTTGACACACAAACATAAAACTTTTGAAGTTTAAAATGTTTTGTAAAAAGGTTGAAAATGAAAAAGGTTTCTCAATTATCAAAGTTAGAAGTAATCATGGAGGAGAATTCATTAATATTAGCTTTGATGATTTTTGCATTTCAAAAGGTTATTCACATAATTTTTCTGCCCCGAGGACACCACAACAAAATGGGGTGGTTGAGAGGAAAAACCGTACTTTGCCAGAAATGGCTAGGACCATGATTCATCATTACAAATTGCCTTTATATTTTTGGGCTGAAGCTATACATTCTTCTTGCTACATTTTAAATCATGTGTCCATTAGACCCATTTTGAAGAAAACACCTTATGAGCTTTATAGATAGTTGACTCCTAACTTATCACATTTAAAACATTTTGGATGCAAGTGCTATATTCTGAAAGTAGGCGATAATCTGGATAAATTTTATGTAAAATCCGATGAGGGTATTTTTGTTGGCTACTCACCACATAGCCAATCTTATCGAGTTTCTAACAAAAGAACTCTTACTATTCAAGAAACTGTGCATGTGAAATTTGACGAGAAAAGTGCTATTAATAAATCTTCTAGTGCTGCAGAATCTTCAGATATTGCAGGTGGCTTGGATGGACTGGAGATAAACACTAGCAATTCCAATGAGCAAGAGAACAATAATGATGGTGTACCAAAAGAAGTAGAAGATACTATGTCACCACAAGATCTTCCTAAGGATTGGCGCTTCAAGAAGGATCATCCAAAGAACCAAATCCTTTGAGATATGACGGAAGGTATACGCAATAGAAGTAGCTTTAATTTGATGGCCCTTAATCCAAAAACAATTTTCCTTCATTCAAAGGGAGTTGCGGATTATGGCACTAATTGAGCATTAGCACGCATATCCATGCACATACACATGCTTAAATATTGTATCTAAGATACACACATTGCACACTATTTCATATTTACATGGGTTTGGTCATTATTTGTATGTGCATGCATGATCGTTATCACTATTATTGATTTTGGTTGAGAATTTGATATGAACCTTATTAGACATCTTAGCAACATTAAAATGTTTTTGATGACGATGCACCATATTATTGTAAAATCACCATGCTTGAATTATTAATGAAAACGTGAAACTCGTAAGCATGCAAAATTGTATGAATCAAATAGATTGATTGAGTCTTCTAAACTATGGAGACAATTGGATGTGCTTAGATTCTAAAGTTTCTGAATTTATTGTTTATCCTTACAATTTTGTGCGCTTAAATCTCTATGGAAAATTATTTAGTAGGAGCCGAATATGTCGATGCCTTCATGTGTCACTATTCTGAGACACCAATATTGTAATTATAATGTATATAAAAAAATGCAATGAGCATTAAAAAATGGGATGAGCTTAACATTTTCAAATATGCTACATTTGATACTGGCGGCTAGTAACCGGATTTCGGGGGTTTGTTGAGCAATGCGTATGAAGTATGATAGATGAAGTAACCACTTAGCGCATCTCAATTCCAAAGGACCCGAAATTTAAAATCATGGTACTCCTTGTTTGGTGTCTCCCTACACATTATTTATTGATTATTCCATAGCAACGAAGGCTCACAAATTGTATTAGATAATCTTATATTTTCTTCTCTAACTTTCTAAGCACCCTTCATACAGTCAAAGTGTTTCATAATATAACATCTTCTTGTTATATTTCTTACAACGGTCGTATGCTTTCAATGCTCCTGACATTTGTTATACTTTAAGTTCGTAGGGAAAAAGCATTAATATGAGCATCGTCATCAATTTCTTGTTTCTTTGATATGCTAAACTTGTTTCATGTCTCATTCTTAACCTCTTCAATTTATTTTTGTCATCTTTTCGATTAATGGCAAAATGGGGAGAGTAGAAAAATAGTGGAAAAATAATGCACAAAGGAATGCACATGGTGGAGAGATGCACATTTTGAGGGGAATCTTGTCACAACTTTCATGAGATCACATCGATAGGGGGATCTTTGTATGATGTTTATAATCATGTGCACTATATGACTTGATCTTTAATATCTTCCATAATTTTTCCAGACTTTGTTTTCCATCATCAAAAACGGGGAGATTGTTGGCCTAGTTAGTCTACTAACTAGGTCGTACGATTTAATTTTTGATGATGACAAACAAGTCATGTGTGACTAACATGTTTCATTAAGTGATTTCAGGGGAAAAGTACAAAATAAATTTTGTTTGCAAGAGAGAGATTGTACCTGGACATTTGTGCAAAAAAGGAACTCAAAATAATCCTACATCATCAATAAGAAGATGAAGACTTGAATCGGTCAAAGATGAGAATCGATCAAAAATGAAGATTTGATTAGATACTCAAGAGATGTTCTACTTGAATTCAAACTCCATGTTCTTATCCTAAACACAACGCATTTGGTCTCCTATTCAATCTCCTATTCAAAAATCTCATCACATTTTCACGCTAGATAGGATAGAAGAAAAGCAAAGTTCCAAAAATCACAAACTACCGCATGATCTCCTATTCAAAAATCTCATATTCAAACTGCCGCATGATCACAAATTTCATGTTCTGTTTTTTTGAGTTGGTTTGTTTTTTACCTCATCTAATTACACATTCGACATTCTTCAAAAAAACAGAACACAAAAAAATTAAAAGACACACAATATTAATACTCAGAGCAATTCCTTTATTTTGTTGGGCTTCTGATTAACACATGTACAAAAAAGGGGATCAAATTCATTGCGGTTTTTGTGCGCAGGCTTCTGTCAAAAAATCTTTCACACAAACTTGATTCCTGCTTTCCTCTTCATTCTTTTTTCGGCAGCTTCTTCAAAACAATTCAGGAGCCTTGCGAAACATTAAGGAGTTCAATACGTCCATCTTCCAACAACATCCTCACGGTAAATACTTGTGATCGGAAGCAACATCCTCCAGTGACTTGTGGCTGTAAGCGACATCCTCCAGCGACTGGTGACTGCAGATTTCAATCTCCAAACTCACGAATTGTGCAAGGGCAGATTTCAAGTGCAGATTCCAGATTCGCGCATTCAACTTCGTACATTCATATCTCCTGATCCAGACGTCGGATCGACTCGCCATTTGCACCCATGTGACCATATCTTCATGCCCTTCGCAACGGTAATAGTCTCCTCTGCTCAGTTCACATGATTATACACAGTTCAGGCGTTTTTCTATAGATCAGCCACTGCAGAATTCAGATTCGTGTAGTCATCTTCCGAAGACTATATCTTCCGAAGACAGACATTGCATCAGCAAACCGTTTGCGCCCACGTGATCATAATCTCATAAACTTTATCACAGTGATATCTCTCTAATTTTTCAATGTAGTATTAAAGCTATTTGAATCTGTTTTTATTGTGGGATTGTATTGTGAATAGCTTTACTTTGAAGCTATCTCTGTGCTTTAACTCTTGAACTATATTTGTACGGTGAGATCACTACCCGTAAGTATGATCAGTTTTGTTGAGTGAAATCCTCATAGGTCTTGGGGTCGGAGTTTTGGCGACGAGCCACTCCGCAAAAAAATAGTTGTGTCTGATTATCTTTGTGATTGTGATTGTTTTTAAATTTGTGACACACACCCTATCACCCCCCTCTAGGGTATTTTTAGACTCGACACTTCGAGATTAGTATCATCTTATGGGTTTATAACACGTTATCATCATGTGAGCTCTCGTTCTTGAGCTTCTCCTTTTATCTCCTCAAATCACCCTCATCGCACTTAGGAATCTTGGTTGCTGCGATCCATTGCAGTGATTTCTGTGCGTTGAAGCTCGATCCCTTGGAATCTATGGTAGCAGCGATCCGTTGCGATGATTTCCACGGTGTATCAGGAGCGGAGATTCATTCTACGGATCTTATCTTTTTCGATGATCGTCCCTAGATCTAACAAATCTTGAGGTAAACAATACAAACTCCTGGATCTAAACTTTATATTCATTCAATATGTTTAGATCATACATATTATGGATAAAGTATTTCATATGATACAAATCATTTAAAAATATATGTATTTTTTCATCATCGGCCTCAAAGCCCTTGCAGTTTTTCTTCATTGGCCGACCCCAAAGGCCAAACGGCCTCCCCGGCCCCGAAGGCCAAACGACCTTGCCGGCCCCGAATGCCAAACGGCCTCACCAGCCATGACGGTCCCAAAAAGGCCGAAGGTTTGCGCCTCCCGGATGGCCGTGACAGTCCCAAAAGGGCCGAAGTCATACGCCTCCTGGATGGCCACGCAGGCACCAAAAAGGCCAACGGCCTGCGCCGTCTTGATGGCCGTGATGGTCGCCAACCATGGTCACCGCCTCGATCACTAAAGAGGGGGGCCTGCTCTGGCATCCCCCCTCATGGCCGATCCGGGACGAAGATGGGGGCTCTGCTCCAGCAGCCCCCTCCCCATGTCCGATCCGATGAAGATGGGGGGGGCGCTGCTCCGGTCGCCTCCCCCATGGCCGATCACCGAAGGGGGGAGCTCTGGCCACCCCCTAGGCCGCGATCGGATGGGTTGAGGGGTAACTGTTTAGCTTCTTAAACAAATCCTAACCCTAATTTAAGGGTTAGGGTTCTGTTTAGGGTATTTTTAATCCCCCACCCTCAAGTGGTAATTGGGCAAACTATTTAGCCCTTTGGCCTGCAGCCCAATAATACAATATTAAAGTTTTTATTGACTTTTTGGGCCTGAAGCCCAATACTACAATATTAAAGTTTTTATTGAATTTTTGGGCCTGAAGCCCTCACATAAGCCCAATAGGTTTTAAAATTACTTACAATCTGATTTACAATCATTTTTTCCAATATAAATTCCTTAAATTTAACAGAAACATCCAGAAAAATACTGGAAAATTCTTTAAAAATTAGGAAAAATAAAACTGATTATTTTGGCAACATTGGGTTGATTTGTTCATGATTTTAATTATTTAGTTCATATGATGTTAATCTCAACATCATGCAAATTATATAAAAATTGGATTAATTAATTTTTTTTCCTTCACGTATTAATAATTACGAGGACTCTGAGATCGTTCTGTCGTTAGTTACCTAACCTAACGGGTAATGACGTTTCTCCGTGGTCCAAGTAAATTATTAAATGTAATTATAATTTATTATGCATGTGTGTTTGCGTGGTTGATTTTTATATTGCATGTAGCATATATAAACTGCCTGGATGTTGTAAATAATTCAGTCTTGTGGTTTGGGATCAGCCATTTTGAGATACACCTTTTTATATTTCTCGCTTTCTTTTTCTGTTTTGAGAGACATTGTAGTGAGGTTATAATGTAAAATGCCAAAGACCGGAGCTCAGCCAAATTGAAGACGGTGATGAAATATGCATTATGCTGGGACCCAAAATGGCTTTTCAAGTTGTATTTTTCATTTATTTTTGTATTTCATTTTTTGGACTACATTCGGACATTTTTGGACATTTTGTTTCTAAGAGAATATGGCTGATCCCCACATGAATGTTTATTTACTTTGGGTGAATTTATTTTTTACAAATATTAATTCATGCTTATTTAATTCCATAAATAAATGGAAAAGTTAGCGAGCATTGATTTTGATGTGTTGGATGCAGCAGAAAAGAACTATCTGAGCTGGCGGGTGAACCTGAAGTTCCACCTGCGCTCATTGGCTCTTATGAGTACGATTTTGGCTCCTACTACTGTGGATGAGGCACCAGCAGCGGCCTATGCTACTTCAACCGCCACCCCTGAAGTGACGCAGTCATCTGTCTCTGATATAGATATGGCAAAAGCCATATCTACATTAGGAGGCACATAGATCGGACCTTAAAAGCCGAATATCTAACAGTAGAGGATCCACTTAGTTATAGACGACACTGGAGGCACGTTATAAACATTAGATTGATGTTATACTGCCATGTGCAAGTTCTGAGTGGGAAAATCTTCGACTTCAGGACTTCAATTCTGTGTCTGAGTATAACTCAGCACTCCATAATAGCACCTCACGGTTGAAGCTGTGCGGTGAAGAAGTCTCGGACCAACGCATGTTGGAAAAGACTTTCACGTCTTTCCATGAAAAGGATGCAATCCTCATGCAACAATACCGTGAAAGAAATTTCACGAAATTCTCTGACTTACTCTCCTGCCTCCTAAGGGTGAAGCAGAACAGGGTCTTGTTACTGGCCACTCATAACCTTCGCCCTGCTTGGACTGCTCCACTCCCTGAAGCTCATCTTGTTTCTTCCCAGAAGACGAAGAACGAGAAGACGGCCAGAAATTACAAGGGTAAAGCTGTGATGAGACTGGCTAGAGGACCTCCACAGAACAATAACTACAACCAGTGGAAGAAAAAGAATACGTGGACGAGTAACAACAATGGCCAACCGTCTATTCCCAAGAAGAACTGTGTGGACAAGTGACATAGATGTGGCAAGAATGGACAATGGTCCAAGAACTGCCGCACTCCACGTAATCTCCAGGATCTTTATCAGGCGAGCCTGCAGCCTCGTCCTGAAACAAATCTGGTTGAATCTCATCCT
>JAULAV010002097.1:0-12000 GCA_030789695.1 Scilla litardierei | reverse complement strand
TTTGTGTTCCGCTCCTCAACACGATAGCGGACACATTCGCATGCTCGTGCGTGAGTGCCAAAGTTTGGTTTGTTCCCCTCGGGTTCACCTCCAGTTGTGGCGGCAATAAGTTTTGCGACCTTGAAAGGTTTGCCACTTGTAACCCCAGCTGGGTTACTTGGTCCGTGAGAGCACGGTGTCCCATTTCCAGTTTCAAATTTATCTTCTCCTGGTTGGTGATATATTGAGTAAAAAGGGACTCAACCGGAGGGATGGCCCTCTGTTGGCCATATTGCTGCTGCTGCTGAACTGGTTGCTGATTCCTGGGAGCATATTGCTGATACTGTTGTGGAGGCTGCTGCTGCTGAAACTGCTGCTGCTGAGGCCTAGCTGGCTGATATATCGGCTATTGCTGTTACTGAGGAGGCGGCTGCTGATACGGTGCCTGGTAACTAAGGTTGGGGTGGTTCCAGTTGTTCGAAGAGTAGGCCGGGTTGGAGCTAGTCTGTGGTGGATACGGCGCATTTCCCGTAGGATTGTAGAACAGTGCGCTCGCTTGGTCCAACGGTGGTGAGATGTCACCACCGTCGAATTCTCCATAGACTTCGGCTTCCACCGCCGCAATATGTTGTGTACCGGCACCACCGGCTCCTACCATCAGTGCGGAGATCTGGGTCGACAGTAAGTCAAACTTGCTGGATAATTTGTCGACGTCCTCGACCCTGTGGATACCCCCAGATCTAGGTGTGGCTCTCTCGTCACACCACCGCTCATTGTTAGATGCCATATTTTCTAGAATTTTCCCGGCATCTTCCTCACTTCTGGACATGAAGGACCCTCCTGCCGCGGCGTCCATCGATGATTTCAAATCATCCCTCAATCTGTTGTAGAACAGATTAATTATCTGTCACTTGGGAAGCTCGTGATGAGGGCATCTTCGCTGCATCTCTTTAAACCTTGTCCAAGCCTCATGCAGGGACTCGTGGCTGGCTTGGGAGAAGGAGGAGATCTCACTCCTCAGCTTCATAGTCTTCCCCGGAGGAAAGAACTTTGTCAGAAAAGCATTAGAAAGCTTCTCCCAAGTGTTGAACGTATTTGGGTCCTTCCCCCTAAGCTACAGCTTGGCCTTATCTCGCAGAGAGAAGGGGAATAGCTTTAGACGGATCGCCTCAGTTGTGACACCGTTTATCCGGAAGGTATGACATTTCTCCAAGAAGGAGTCCAAATGTTCGATGGGGCTCTCCATGGGTGCCCCCGAGAATTGATCCTGCTGGATCCACGTCACCAAAGATGGCTTAAGCCCGAAGCTTTGCACCGTAATAGCAGGAGGACGGATGGCGGAGGTGGACTCGATGGATGGCATCGAGTACTCCAGCAGGGACTTGTGAGGTGGGGTGTTCTCCCCCATGGTTTCAGGCTCTTCTCTTCTTCACTTCTCTGCGGCAAGACGCCTTAGGGTGGCGTTTATCTCATGATCAACATGAATCAAGTCGTCGAGACTCCTTAAACTCCTGCGCATTAAAAACAACAAACACCCGTGAAGCGAAAAGTGGGAAAGAAACAGATAAAATAAAAAATAAAAATAAGAAAATAAAATAGAAATGGAAAAAGAAGAATGCGAAAATTATCACGAGATAGAGATGTGAGCTAGACTCAAGGGTTCATGAAATCCTAAAATAACAAGCACGTTGCATCCCCGGCAACGGCGCCATAAAGCTTGACGTCCCCCGCATTTACGCGAATGCAAGTGTGCAATATATGATTGGGGGCGTGAGATTTAAATATTTATAACCGCAAGCACACGGTGTTGTAGTGTGGCTTGGGGGTCGAACTCAGGGAGGCGTGGTTGTGCTTGTGTCAAGAAGGACCGGATTCACCCCATGGGCGAGCTAGCCCGAATCGATAGATGGGTTGTCACGGAAAATAGAATGCGAGGGATAAACGATATAAAGGGAAAACCCGGGACTTCAGTTTCCACCCTATCGTGCGATTCTCACCGATACGGCCTACGGGTAAGATAACGATTGGAATTAGGGTCTAATGGTGAGACGTTGCCTCTAAGAGTGGTACCAGCATCCCATGGGCCCGATATTCCGGTCGGTGCACAGGATGATACGCCGAACTTTTCGGGTTCGGTCAGTGGGCATTCACATGTCCATTAACACTGACCGACCCTGGGAACACTAAGCTCGCAACGATAACTCCCAACATCTCATCTTGCCGCTCCCGTGCGCTATGATTTGACGTCTACGCTAAGGGCGTGAGCTATGGCTAGGGAGTCAACCGCCAAGTTTATTCCCCCTTGGCCCAACGGTCAAAGACGGTATTTTTCCCACCGATGACAATAAAACACCCAGTGTAACCAGTAGATTCCTAATCCCTATCGATTTCCTAGTCCTATGGACGCATCGGGGAGAACCCACGAAGAGGTTTCCACCAAAATCCCAGATTTGGGAACTACTCACACATATTTACTAAAAAACAATCTAAATCAAAATCGACCATTAAAAACATGATCAAGCGATTGAAAAGCAGTAAGAGCAATGCAAATAACACTATATTAAAGTTTGGTAAAGATCAGACAACTTACAAATATCTAGAAAATTACAGCCGTCAAGAGAGAGAAAAAACAGCAAAAAATAACAACTCACGAATCTGGAAACCTAGGTTCTGTATTTATAGAAAACGACATCACCCGATCGGGTGAAGAATCACAAGATCGGGTGACCTACTGCGAACTTCGGTAGCCATCTTTGAGACATCACCCGGTCAGACGACACGGTCGGTTGGTGGAAGTTGCTCGTCGTTTGGATCTTGATCGTCGTCGGGTGAACCGATCGGTTGATAAATCAACCGATCGGTTGGAATAGTTGCCCAAAAGATAGTAACTTTGGATGTTTTGGAACGGTCTGCTGACGGTCGGGTGAGCTCTCCGGGCCGTCTTCTTCGGGGAAACGGCTACAGGTGAACCGATCGGGTGAAGATCACCCGATCGGTTGAGTTTCAGCTCCAGTTTCCAGATAGATCAGTCGGTTGAACCGGTCAGTGACCCAGTCGGTTGATACCTTCGTTGCTTCAGCGGCTGACCGGGTCGTGCACGCGTGCATCACCCGATCGGTTGGCAGTGTCCAACCGATCGGGTGGGGGGCTGAAAGATGCGATCTTCGTCGTTTGACCCCCTGGATCACGCGTGACTCCTCCCGTTGCTCCGGGGACTCATGATATTGTTGTTTTATGTCCCCTACGCCGGTAAACTCCTGCAAACATACAAAAACACGGAAAAGTGAAAGAAAACAAGAAAACACGAGAAAACGAATACAAGACGGCGAAAAATAGCGAAAAAACACAAAAGAAGACGTGCATGAATATATGAAATATAAACGCACGTAAGAAATATAGAGATCAAATTACATCTACAAACGCCGATGATGGAGCACTTCCCGTGCGAAGATGCTAGCTATAATGAGCTATTAGAGGATGAAGCTACCGAAGAATATGACATGGGGAGGAGATTGCAAGAGATCCTATGAGGAAAGTCATAGATGCTGACGGTGATGTCATACATGATAAGGCACTGTTCGCCTACTTGAAGGTCTTGGACGAGGAACCGCCTGGTATACCACTTCATCATCAACAACCGGAGGCCGCGATCTTTACAATTTCTGAAGACTAACGAAGCAAGGCGAAAAAACTCCCTCAACATGGCCTCATAGGAAAGCACGATGAGCGCATCTCATATGTGCCAAACATCGAAGATCATCACTGAAGATCATAGGGAGTCGAGCTTACGACTTTAAACAAGCGCTTATCAGGAGGCAACCCGAATTTTTCTTTATTTTTAGTTTTATTTCTTATTTAGTTCTTCATTCTACCTAAAAACCCAAATAAAAATGTTTTTAATTCATTAGAAACTATAAATTATAAAAATTATAAAAATTTCTGACGTATTCTATCTTGTGCAGGTAATCAATGAAGGGAGAGCTTAAAACGATGAAGGAACAGAGACTGAATGGAAAGGAGACAAGAATAAGAGTTATAAATACATTGGAGGTCAAGGGAGGACTACTCGATCGAGCAGACACGGTGCTCGGTCGAGCTCAGAGCAGCTGAAGTTGGGAGCTGAAAAGGTGTTCTGTAACCAATTTGACTCGACCAAGAAGTTGCAGTACTTGGCCGAGCTTAGGTGCAGTCAAAAATTAGCTGAAAACATCCCTCTGGAATTAATTCGACCCGATCGAGTAGTTACTGTACTCGGTCGAGCTCAATCCAGCAACATTTCAGCTCGACCGAGCTGAGAAAGCAGCTCATTCAAGTAGCTAGGCCATAGATTGGGGGATCACTATTGTTTTATTTTTAGATCGACCGAGCAGCTTGCACTGCTTGACCGATCAGCAATTTACGAATAGGGGCCCACTCTTTTAAATTCAGAAAGGGACCGACCAAGCAACCCTAGCTCGGTTGGCCCCATATCTAACGAGCCCGACCCCAACTCAAAGTCCCCCAATACAAATCACAGCCTGACCTCTAACCCCCTCAACCCTATTCGACCTCCCCTCCCTCGACCAATCTCTGTCGCGGTCACCGCCCAAGCGCAGCCATCTGGCACTCGGTCCAACCCTCCTCGTCTACTCCATTCCACCCCTCCCTCCACCATCTCTCTACATGTATATCTCTCCCGCTCTCTCATTCGAATATTTTCTTAATTTGAACCCTAAACCCTATTAATTTTCTAAATCTGCTACTAATACTTCTCTTATAATCTAATGCAGGTACATTTGGAGCATTAGGAGGCAACGCTAGGGTTTGGATATCGCTGATTTGGACTAACTTGGGGGACGTTTGGCTAGGAGGCATCTCGCTCTCACATTGTCGTTACGATCGCCACACTTCACGAGATTGGGTACACTCATTCCTAGCTATATTTTACATATCGAGATCTTGTGTTTGCACCCGTTCACACGCTACACTCACTATGCCACCTAGGACACGGGGTAGTAGGAAGCCCACGGCAAATAAGAGGAAAGACGATGACTTCGATGCATCCTATTCTCACCGAACATGCCGTCGACCATCTCCATCCCCTTCACCACCACCCTCACGTTTCCCATCCCCTACACCACTCGCACTGGAGGGACCACAAGCTAGTTCCGCCATTTCCATTCCTACATCTGCTCCCCCACCCCAACCTCAACCACCCCCAGGAGACCCTGAAGACATATGACATTGTCTTCAGGAACAATGTGCACCGCGAGAGATTCACGATCATTTCCCGTCGCACCATCGTCCCCACTAGATTCGCTAACATCCCAGCCCTCCAGAGTCTAGGGTTGCGTGAGGGGTCTAGCGCCTTTACCAGTCCATATGTTGGGAGCACTTCTTGCATATGACCACCCACTGAGGATGGTGATGATGATTGGGAGCTTAGCTCCAGGAGGACAGTGAGAAAGCAGCCAGCCCCACCACTTCTACACCTTTAGCGAGCACTTCTTTCCCTACTCCTGTAAGTGCCCCTACCACTACCACACCTTCCACCACTTGTGCTAAGAGTGTTGGATATTGGACTCCCCGGATTTGGTTTTGGATGATGAACAAACATAAATATATCGTGAACTAACACTTTGTGAGCGCAGTTATGGAGATCGTCGCCAAATTCACATGAACATCCAAAGCGACATCTCGAGACTTCTCAAAGCATGTGATCGTATGCCTAAAGCTTCGTTGAAGCTTATGGACCATTTTAGAAGTCATGAAGATTCGATTGAAGCTATTGAAGACGGTATCGTCAAGTTTTATTTATAGTCTTTAAGCTTCTTTCGTAGAATGTTAAGCCTTGAGTAGGTCTTACGGTTTAAATCTTCATAACGCTCATATCTTAGCTCTAGGATCTTAGTAGAAGTCCATACAAACTTTCCCGAAGCTTCGCGCTTCGATTTGCGACTTCTTGTGCATGTTAGTTGGTTCAAGAAGAAGAACTGACCGACTAGATGGTGATCTAGTCGGTCGGCAAAGCTTCTTGGACCGACTAGTTTTTGTCAGTCAATACTAAGCTCGTTACGGTTTACAGTTATTCGGTCTAAGTTGACTCACCGACCGACTAGTTTGTGAACTAGTCGGTCAGTGATGCTTCTGTGACCGACTAGTTGAGCTTTCCATGTACATGCACATTTGAGCCTGAGCTACTGTTTATCATTAGTCGGTCTGTGTTCATTGATCGACCGACTAGTTGATGAACTAGTCGGTCAACTTTCCTTCTTGGACCGACTAGTTTAGCTTTACTGTACATGCCATTTTTCACCTAACTTACTGTTTATCGTTAGTCGGTCTATGCACATTTGGCGACCGACTAGTTGATGAACTAGTCGGTCAACATTTGTTCTTGGACCGACTAAATCAATTTGTGCTCAGACTTCTGTTTTATCTCTTAGTCGGTCTCAGTTAAGTAACCGACCGACTAGTTATGAAACTAGTCGGTCAGCTACTCTTCTTGGACCGACTAGTTCCTTTTTGTCTGTGCTTCAACCTTTTGGCTGTTCTTCCATTAGTCGGTCTATGTTAAATGACCGACCGACTAGTTGATGAACTAGTCGGTCGGTGGTTGTTCTTTGACCGACTAGTTGAGTTCAGAAAAGAGCCGTTGGATCATTTAATGACTCGAATTTCTTTCTCTCTCTCCTCTATCCTATAAATACTTGATGGGCTGCATTCATTGCAGTCAAGGATGATATTATTGCAAGTTTAGAGATCAAGCGAAATCATTCCAAGCTCATTCAAAGCTCTTTCATTCCATTCAATAATCTCTCCTCACTCTTACTTCCAAAGAGAGATTCATTGAGTGTGAAGCCTTCCAAGCCAAGTGCTTGATCCTAGGTCACCAAAAACCCCATAGCTCTCCATCGCTGATCTACATCTTGGAGCTAGGGTTTGGTGCCTTCTTCTTCCCCAAAATCATCCTTGCCCTAATTCGTAAGTATACTCAAGGCATAGGTATTTTGTGGTAAGCTATTCTATTTCATTTACTTTCATTTTGTAAGTTTTTATCTCTCGGTTGTGAGAGTTGTGTTTGTGATCCCGGGTTGTGGGAGTCACAAATTACTTTGTGTATGATTTGACTTGGTGAAGGTTCTTCACAAGTATTTCATAGTGGAAATCTTGAGTTAGGGTTTCTAACTCAAGTATCCGGAGGGGATCCGGGTGGTTGGGACGTAGGATCACCGGGAACAAGTCGAGGAGACTTGGGTGGATCCGAACCCAGTAATATCGTTGTTTGCGATTGTTTCTTTGTTGTCTAACATTTACATTTCCGCATTTTCCGCATTGTTTGGTAGAGTTTGCAAGTAATTAGGAATTATCCTCTTAATTATTTTAAAGTACTATTCACCCCCCCTCTAGTACTTGTGCAGTAGCTTCGCAGGGCATTACATTTGGTATCAGAGCCAAGTCTATAGCTATGTCTGCCAACGACAATAAGACCGTTCGTCCACCTTCCGACTATAGCACCTTCAAGAACCGTGAAGGAGCGTCTTCGGTAATGGAAGGACATTCCTCAACGATGCCTCCATTCTTCAACGGTACCAACTACGGGTACTGGAAATGCCGGATGGAAACCTTCCTCCGGAGTGCTTCACTATGGAGGACCACGATGAAGGAATATGTCGAGCCAACCGAAGAAGATTTCGAGAAATGGACTCCCGCGGAGGTCGTCGCGGAGGTAAGCAATGCCAAGGAAATGAACGCCTTGCAATATGCTTTGGAGCCCGAGGATTTCAACAAGATATGCACATGTAAGAGTGCATATCAAATATGGAACTCCATCCTCATATTACATGAAGGGACGTGTAGGGTAAGGGACTCTAAACTAGTTGTAGTTAATAAAGATTACGAGATGTTTCATATGCTACAGGGTGAGAAGATGAAGGAGTATTATGCTCGCTTCGTCGACATCATAAACGAGTTAGAGGCTCTCGGCAAATCCTACACCCAAAAGGAGAAATGTTCGAAGCTTATAGAAGGACTTCCTTCTAGTTGGGAAAAGCGCACCTTCGCCATCGAGGAAGGTAACGATATGAACTAATATACCGTTGTTCAACTAATGGGTACCTTGATGTCTTATGAGGTACGCAAGGATAGCAAGTTGAAGTTGCAGGAAAAGATGAAGTCTTACCTACAACAAGAAGAGCCAAAGAAGAAAGCTATTGCTTTTAAGGCCGCTCCATCTACTTCCACATCAACCGATGATGAGAACTCGGAAAACGAGTTGGACTTGGAGTCAATGGCTCTCATGGCCAAGAAGTTCAACCGGTTCTTCCGGAAAGGTAACTTCAAAAACAAGTCAAAGTTCAATTCTTCTAACGCCTCTTCTTCTTTGTGCTTTAAATGCAACAAGCCAGGACACATGAAAGCGGAGTGTCCTCTAAACAAGCAAAAGGAGAAGTGCAAGGCGCCGAAGTACGACAAGTCCAAGAAGTACAAGAAAGGGAACAAAAAGGGGCTTGTCGGGACTTTCACCGACTCCGATGATTCCTTAAGCGGAGAGTCGGACGATGAGCAAGTGGAGCAAGCACACATGTGCTTCATGGCAAGAGAGGAGCATGATCAAGGATCTTCCTCTTCCGATTATAGCGACAACGAAGGCGATGAGGTAACCATGGATGACCTTAGGAATGCTAATTCTCAATTGTGGTCTAAGTATACTAAATTAGTAAATAGGTATACTAAAGTAAAAGATGACTTAGCTAGCATTCAAACCTCGCCTAAAACAATCATCACCAACAACGACACCGTTGTTGAAGGGTTGAAGAATGAGATTGTTAATCTCAAGACTCAACTTGAACATGTTAGCATTGAGGATCCGGAGGAACACAAAATAGCGGATTTGACTTCTCAAAACTCGACTTTGAGTATTGAGAATGAGAATCTTAAATCTCGTGTTTATGTGCTCACATCGCAAGTATCCATTTTGGATGCTTCTATGCGTTCTCTCACAGAGAAATATGAGAACACATTAGGCCGAATTAATAAATTCAATAAGGGTAAGGTGTTGGATATTGGACTCCCCGGATTTGGTTTTGGATGATGAACAAACATAAATATATCGTGAACTAACACTTTGTGAGCGCAGTTATGGAGATCGTCGCAAAATTCATATGAATATCAATTACGACGTCTCAAGACTTCTCAAAGCACGTGATCGTATGCCTAAAGCTTCGTTGAAGCTTATGGACCTTTTTAGAAGTCATGAATATTCGATTGAAGCTATTGAAGACGGTATCGTCAAGTTTTATTTATAGTCTTTAAGCTTCTTTCGTAGAATGTTAAGCCTTGAGTAGGTCTTACGGTTTAAATCTTCATAACGCTCATATCTTAGCTCTAGGATCTTAGTAGAAGTCCATACAATCCTTCCCGAAGCTTCGCGCTTCAATTCGCGACTTCTTGTGCATGTTAGTTGGTTCAAGAAGAAGAACTGACCGACTAGATGGTGATCTAGTCGGTCGGCAAAGCTTCTTGGACCGACTAGTTTTTGTCAGTCAATTCTAAGCTCTTTACTGTTTACAGTTAGTCGGTCTAAGTTGACTCACCGACCGACTAGTTTGTGAACTAGTCGGTCAGTGATGCTTCTGTGACCGACTAGTTGAGCTTTCCCTGTACATGCACATTTGAGCCTGAGCTACTGTTTATCATTAGTCGGTCTGTGGTCATTGATCGACCGACTAGTTGATGAACTAGTCGGTCAACTTTCCTTCTTGGACCGACTAGTTTAGCTTTACTGTATATGCCAATTTTTCACCTAACTTACTGTTTATCGTTAGTCGGTCTATGCTCATTTGGCGACCGACTAGTTGGTGAAGTAGTCGGTCAACATTTGTTCTTGGACCGACTAAGTCTATTTATGCTCAGACTTCAGTTTTATCTGTTAATCAGTCTCAGTTGAGTAACCGACCGACTAGTTGTGAAACTAGTCGGTCAGCTACTCTTCTTGGACCGACTAGTTCCTTATGTCTGTGCTTTGATCTTTCTCTGTTCACTCATTAGTCGGTATACGTTTATTGACCGACCGACTAGTTGATGAACTAGTCGGTCGGTGGTTGTTCTTTGACCGACTAGTTGGGTTCAGAAAAGAGCCGTTGGAGCTTTAAATGAAACGTTTTTCTCTATCTCTCTCCTCTATCATATAAATACTTGTTGGGCTGCATTCATTGCAGTCAAGGCTGATATTATTGCAAGTTTAGAGATCAAGAGAAATCATTTCAAGCTCATTCAAAGCTCTTTCATTCCATTCAATAATCTCTCCTCACTCTTACTTCCAAAGAGAGATTCATTGAGTGTGAAGCCTTCCAAGCCAAGTGCTTGATTCTAGGTCACCAACATCCCCATAGCTCTCCATCGCTGATCTAAATCTTGGAGCTAGGGTTTGGTGCCACCTCTTCTTCCTCAAAATCATCCTTGCCCTAATTCGTAAGCATTACTCAAGGCATAGGTATTTTGTCTGTAAGAAGTTTCTTATTTCATTTCAATTTCATATTGTAAGTTTCACTCTCGGTTGTGAGAGTGTGGTTGTGATCCCGGGTTGTGGGAGTCACAAATTACTTTGTGTATGATTTGACTTGTGGAGGTTTTTCACAAGTATTTCATAGTAGAAATCTTGAGTTAGGGTTTCTAACTCAAGTATCTGGAGGGGATCCGGGTGGTTGGGACGTAGGATCACCGGGAACAAGTCGGGGAGACTTGGGTGGATCCGAACCCAGTAATATCTTGTGTTAGCATTGTTAATTTTGTTGTTGTCTTCAATTTAAGCTTCCGCAAATTGATTTGGTATTTGTTTGCACGATAATTAGGAATTATACTCCGTGTTATTTTTAAAGTACTATTCACCCCCCCTCTAGTACTTGTGCAGTAGCTTGTAGGGCATTACATTTGGTATCAGAGCCAAGTCTATAGCTATGTCTGCCAACGACAACAAGACCGTTCGTCCACCTTCCGACTATGGCACCTTCAGGAACCGTGAAGGAGCATCTTCGGTGATGGAAGGACATTCCTTAACGAGGCCTCCATTCTTTAACGGTACCAACTACGGGTACTGGAAATGTCGGATGGAAACTTTCCTCTGGAGTGCATCTCTATGGAGGACCACGATGAAGGAATACGTCGAGCCCGCCGAAGAAGACTTTGAGAAATGGACAACCGCGGAGGTCGCCGCGGAGGTAAGCAATGCCAAGGCAATGAACGCCTTGCAATGCGCATTGGAGCCCGAGGACTTCAATAAGATATGCACATGTAAGAGTGCATATCAAATTTAGAACTCCCTCCTCATACTACATGAAGGGACGAGTAGGGTAAGAGACTCTAAACTCGTTGTTGTTAACAAAGATTACAAAATGTTTCATATGCAACAGGGCGAGAAGATGAAGGAGTATTACGCTCGCTTCGTCGACATCATAAACGAGTTGGAGGCTCTCGGCAAAACCTACACCAAAAAGGAGAAGTGTTCGAAGCTTATCGGAGGACTTCCTTCTTCTTGGGAAAAGCGTACCTTCGCCATCGAGGAAGGTAATGATATGAACAAGTACACCGTAGTTCAATTAATGGGTACTTTAATGTCATACGAGGTACGCAAGGATAGCAAGTTAAAATTGCAGGAAAAGATGAAGTCCTACCTGAAGCAAGACGAGCCAAAGAAGAAGGCTATTGCTTTCAAGGCCGCTCCATCCACATCCACATCAACCGATGATGAAGACTCGGAAAACGAGTTGGACTTGGAGTCCATGGCACTCATGGCTAAGAAGTTCAACCGTTTCTTCTGAAAAGGTAACTATAAGAACAAAGCTAAATTTGGTTCTTCTAACGCCTCCTCCTCTCCTTTGTGTTTCAAGTGCAATAAGCCAGGACACATGAAAGCGGAGTGTCCTCTAAATAAGCAAAAGGAGAAGTGGAAGGCGCCGAAATTCGATAAGTCCAAGAAGTACAAAAAGGGGTACAAAAAGGGACTTGTCGGGGCAACATTCACCGACTCCAAGGATTCCTCAA
>JAULAV010002096.1:0-26229 GCA_030789695.1 Scilla litardierei | reverse complement strand
CTTCGAGGCAAGGCCTGTCGAAAGGTCTTTGATTGGGTGACACTTGAAGCGTATGAGGAGAGTAATGACCAAGAGAGGATTCGTCTCTCCCGGTCAATGGGAGTTAGTGTCGGAGGGTTAGTTCTGTCTTTAGTAAAAACTCTGGCCAGAGTATATTGGAAGAAGTCCAACATTTTTGACTAAAAGATCGATAGAAACTAACCGGAGTCAAGTTATTGGGGTTGACAGTTTGACCGTACCCTAGACTTGATCTATACGACATAGTTTAGACGAAGAGACTATAACTACGAAATTCATCACGGAAACAGTCAGGGTGGTCCCGACAATACTCATGTCAATGAGTCAACCACATAATGATGATTCCTGAAGCAGGGACGGTAACCACTGCTCGTGGTCACTGCCGTATAGGGCTTCGAGCCCAACATGTTGTAAGGGTCAGGCCGGAGGGTCTCACACAGAGTGCGATCTTCGTCTAATAAAAGGTAGAAATTAGTTATGGAGAATAATTTGCATTTGATGCAAGGGATAAAATATTGCAAAAGATGTTTGCAATCATCTCCTGCATTCGAGATAAATGATCCTGAGTGCAAGTGGGAGATGTAGAGGAATAAGCCCTCGGATCATTTGTATTTGATGCAAATGATAATTTAACCTTAGATAAGGACTATTTTGCATATGATGCAAAAGAGATTAAATGTGTCTTAAATTTTTTAAGACTATATTTAATTAAATAAACGCGTTGAAAAGGTTACCTAGATGACGGGATTGTCCCGCTCTAAACGCAGGTTCAAACTGCGTCAAAAACGGAGTCCAAATGCACAAGTTATAGCCATAACAAGTCAGCCCAAACTGTTGGGCTGAAACCAGCGAAAATGGAGGCCCACCAAGCCCGAATTTTCTGGTTAGGGTTTTTTGAAACCTGGGATTTTCTTGACAGCTAGGTTTCTAAGAGAATCATGACTTTTGGCTAACTATGGACAATTGTTTGAAGGGTCAAACGGACTCGGATTGACGAGCCGTTTTTTCTTACGCGTTCACCGTTGAACCCTCTTCGATTTGGTAGGTTGTACCAACATTGAAGCTCAACGGTGAGGGAGTTAAAATTCGAGGAAGTTTGCCCTTTGTGAAAGGCAAACTAACTTGATTTAATTAATCCCAAATTAATAATCCCACCTCGGTTGTGGAGAAAAGGGGAGTGTCAGCCGCCTCTATAAATAGAGGCCCTCCCCCTTCCTCATAACTCGTCCCAAGCTCTAGATCTGAGAAGCTCTCGTAAATGTTGGAGCATGCTCGGATCTAAGCTTAAATTAATATTTCTCCTCTCCCTATAAATTTCTGACTTGCTCCTGAGGGCTCTAGCAAAGCCACAAAGGAGTTCGGATTCGGATCCGAAATCCAGGCGGAGGTTTCACTCGCATGAAACTTTCTTCGGCGGTTGGTTGGCTCGGCGACACGGGATTGATCGCCTCGGGATGCGGAGCGGTTCGAGGAGCGATTCGGGGAGCGGTTCGAGGAGCGGCTCGGCGTGGGACGGGAGCGGCTCGGAAGACGGTGCGGAACATCTCGCCTGCCCCAGGGTTGAGATTCCGGGTATGTGTTTATTAGCATTAGTTTAATTTAATCGCAGTAGGCTAGATCCTTCTTGGGATGGTCAGACCCATCCCAAGTCGGCATGGATCTTGGATTAGGGTCTTGGACCTTAGGGTTAAATATTAATTAGATTAACACGATTATTTTCCGCTGCTATTTCTCTCTATGTTCCATCCGACTTAGGACGGGCATAGAGTTTTTGTGCCCTAAGGGTCCCAGAATTCTCTACACGAGGTTACTGGGCTGAGGCGTGACTTCCTCACCTTCATCCAGATGGTCACTACCCATCACCAATCACAGTGGCAGGACACTCGCGAGATCTTAGATACTCTGAGGGCATGGGGTGCACCACCTGCTACACTTGCACCAGCACCTCCAGTCACTCTAGCACCACCTACCGAGACTGTTGCACCACCTGTTGACCCTCCATCTTCTGGTCCACAACAGCGGGACCCATCACCACCTCTATAGGGTGGTGCCGCTGCTTGATTTGCATTTTTGCTCATGTTCTCCCCTTTAACTCTTTCTTGTGCACATCTGTCCACACGAGGCCTAGCACTTCATAGCTTGGGGGAGAACCCATTTTCATCAATCTACATATACATCATCACATCATTTGCATGCTTGTTCATATCTTAGGTATTAGGACCATGTAATTGCAATCATTCATTTTTTTCTTCTTTTCCTTTGTAATTTTCTTATTTTTAGGATTTCTCATTACCCACCCACCCTACCCTAGCAATATTCACTATCTTTCACGAGTGTTCTAAACAGTGAGGACACTGCTGTGTTTAGCTTAGGGGATGAGCGCTATCACTTTTTATTTATTTTTTCTTTCACTTTGCAAAATTTTCGTTTTATTTTCCATCCATTTTTTCCACCACATTTTTTTCTATTTCTTTAGCATCATATTTCTCATCTTTTGGTTTACATGCATGCTTGTTTTATTTTATTCCACTTTTTCTTTTCATTCTTTTCCTAGATGAGGTCTTTATGATGATATCTCTTATTGCTTTCGTAGCCATCACGATGCTTATATTCCATGACATGCTACTTAGAGTTACTTCATTATCTTGATATTCATAAGTGCTTGCAAAATATACTTTTTTGACGACTTCTCTAAGTAAATGCATGAAACGTATTGAAACTGAACGTACGGATTAGTGTTTAGTATGCCTTAATTGGAAATGCACCAAGATTCACGCATCATTAGTATATCTGAAGAATCGCTTTCATATTCTTATTCGCATTCTTATTGCATGACTGATATGATTGAAAATCCTACTTCTTGAATTCACTACTCGTTGAAATGATTAAGAGTATCCATGCTTATATATGAGTATAGTTGACGTATTATTTTACCGAACCGTTTGTGCACACTTTTGCGTGAACCGAGTGTTATACTATTTTTTCTCCACATATATCTTATATTCTCCACATGTCTCTTGAGTTCACCTCCCAAAGCAACTTACACGCATCCATTCCCAAAAATCTCATACAAAAGAAAAGCTAGCTCCAAAAAAGTACAAAAAGTCAAAAAGGAGCCAAAAATCAAAAAATACAAATCCTATTGCTCTTACAAAATTCCAAAAAGAAAAATGAGAAACCATGTTTCAAAAGTCAAACAAAACAATTTGCAAAAATTCTTTACTTGGAGCCACACGACAAATTCCACAACTATTTTATTTGGATGCGACGCCTCAAGTTAAGCTTTGGGGGTGAATTCTTTTGCCCAAATGAGTGAGCCTGACATTAGAGTGGACTTGTGCACGAATGGGAAAGTTTGACAACACTGGAACTTAGCGAAATACCTTGGCTATGTAGATTTCTTATGATTTGATATAAATATGTGAATGCATTGACTCTTATTCCAATCTCTATTGCATGCTTGGTATGAATTCTCTATGCTTCAGTTATAGCTTTTGATTGAAAAGTGCATCGCCAATGTTTTATATATTCAATACTATGAAATGCACGACGTAAATGTAAGTTGATTTTATGAGCTTTAGAGAAGTCCCTTTAGTTCATCTTGAGCCTGCAAGTAATATATTCCTATAAGAAATGGAATCTCTTGCTAGCATGTGATTCATTTTCTGAGTTATCGTGATGTGTATCGAATGGCGTGAGATCTGAGAGAATAATCTAGCGACCCTATCCTCTTTGCATTCTTTTTCTTTTTCTTATTTTTACCTCCTAGTGAGCTTCGAATTCGTCTTTCTCGAGGATGAGTAAGAGGTAAGCTTGGAAGATTTTGATGTATCCATATTTTCCATGTTTTACTGCACATTTTCATAGCATTTTTTCCATCCAAAGTTAACTTTTATATATATTATCGTGCTTTTCATGATATATTCGATTTTCATATAGAATTGTGGGTTTCAGGAACTTCGGAGCGATTTGGAGAAATTATAGCGTATGGACACACCCAAGCTATCCGGAGCATCTATGACAAGGTTCAATAGGTGTTCGATGAGGCGAAAAAGGAGATTGGAGGAGCAGAAGAGAAGAGAAGGAGAGAAGACGAGCTCAAGAGTGAAGCTTACTGATTTTCATATACTACTCGATCCAGCTGTTCAGCACTCGATCAAGCTGACCTTCAACACCAAAGAGGAGCTCCTAAGTAAAATCGCATGTACTACTCGGACCGAGTAGGAACGCTACTCGGTCAGATCAACTCGGGTAGCTACAACTCAATTCCCAATCCCAATCGAAGAAGTAGAGCGCATAGGCAACTCGATCGAGCACAATAGCAGTTCAGTCGAGCTGAAGCCCAAACAGAACGCGCACTTCAGTCGAGCTGAAGCCCAAACCGAGCGTTGATTTTGAAGGCATCTCCAACTTACAGTAACTCGACCGAGTGCTGCAACTACTCGACCGAGCAGCATATATCAGAAGCGAACGAGGATTAGAGGAGGCAGCTAACCGTGTCATCACTCGACCATGCGGCACCGCTACTTGACCGAGTAGGGCGCCGCAACCCAACTAATTGGGGGCCTAAGAAGCCCTTTTTCAAATTTTTATGGGGTCCATGCCCATTGTATTTAAACATTATTTTTACCATATTTTTAGAGGAGGCTATTCAGATTTTATTATTTTCTAGTCCTTAGGTTTTCTTAGAGAGTTCGTAAGCCATCACTATTATTTTGAAGACAAATTTGATAATTTTATTATTGCAATTTGCTTGGAATCTATTGATCTTAACTCTCTGTGATTGTTTGTTCGTCTTCAGCACTTTGATGATAATCTCTCATCTCTCTATGCTTATTTCGATGTCTTTCATTGCAATCATGATTTCTATTGCTATTCTAAACGGTTTTGTTTATATCGCTATGAATTATGAATAGTCATTTCTAGGGCTAATGGATTAGCACTAGGACCTTAGGATTAAGATGCAAAGTTAGAATTTTTACGTTTTTTGGTATAAAAGGTGTTACAACCTCAAGATCGGCCCAGACGATCTAAGCCCACTTGTTCAAGGCCCATGAATTGGCCCGTCGAATCTCCATAACGATTCCTAGATCGCCGAAGCTTGCTGAGATGCAAGGAAGCTCGCCAAAGGGAACGACAAGCTCACCATCAGAATTAGAAGAATCCTCCAGAAGGTCGCACAAGTCAACATTAGCTTGCCCCCGGTGTAGATCGTAGCCAGGACAGCTTGATCCGCTTCGTCGCCTGACGGCCTGACAAATGCACGCCTAGCCATTTCGTCACCAGACAGCCTGACAAAAGCGCCACCTGATATTTACGGCTCTGGCCGCCTGACAAAAGCACATCTGACACGTTCGGCCCTGATGCCAACGATCAGATCCCTGACACCTCGGCCCTGCTAGCTTAGCAGAAGCAATCAACTCCAGCAGCCTATAAATACCCCTCCTCCTCCAGCGAGGAGGAGGTTGGTTGGTTGAATTGGTAACAAATTCCTAACACATCTAATATCTTCCACGTATTTGTGCTCTCCATAATAGTCCACCACGCAAGCGCCGATCTGCCTCTAAGATCGCCATTCATGTCCGACAACCTTTCTTCCATCACCTATTGACTTAAGCATCGGAGGGGCTGCAGGCTGAAAGCCGGTACAGCCTTTCTGACGAGTTGTTCCTCTTGTAGGAAGTTTGCCCTCCTGCCTTCAGACAATCATCCCGTGTCATCCTTCACCAGCGATCTAGCTTCCCTCACTAAACAATGGGCGACCTACCCCTCCTGGTGGGTGACCTCAAGAACATCATCAACAAATCATCCTCAGGCCAAAGTTAGCCTCGTCATTCCCCCTTAACTTGTAACCATCTGCCATTGGTTCTCCACATCAATACAAATTCAGTGTTAGCAGATTTATCCCGCAACATTTGGCACCGTCTGTGGGAACTTAGGGTCACACCCATGTCAAACCCCACACAGTTCAATCACATCCCCGACAGGGGAAAACTGCCCAAGGAGGTCGAGCCACGTCCCCTTGGAGGGGCTCCCCTGGCAGATGTACCCCCTGATGGGGCGGTGGAGGCTATTCATGCCTCGGCCTGTGCTGTTCATCAAGTCTTTAAAGTCTTCACAAAGATGATGAATGACTGGAGCTCGGGTGGGGCCGGGACGTCTATCGTCCCCCCTCCCTGCACCCTTGAGTGTGAGGCATAGCCTTCACCCTCAGATTGAAGCAGAAGTAGCCGCCCGGTGGAGGGGGCTCAATGAAGAGATAGCAGCCCAACAGAAACTCCTTGATGCGGAGATGGAGGCCACTCGTCAGAAGAACTCAAAGAAGAAGTTGTTGTCCAATCGAGGCAGCTTGATGATGAGGCGAAGGCTGACACTGAACAAACACGGGTCGATGAAGAAATCGCACATCGACAGCTGGGATTCATCCTCGTCGTGCGACTCTGGGAGGAGAGCCATATGGTCCCAGAGGCTTCACCGCCAAATCGATGGCACACCCACAGTCCATCGTCGGTGGATATCTCGCCCCTCGGAGGGGGCACCAAGGGGTTGGCTCGCCCACCTCCTAGGCATGATGACCGTCGACGACGAGGACGTGACCGAAGCAGAACACCCCTAGGCAGAGGAGGGACGCTGCTAAATGCAGAGGTGGTTCATCCGGCGACTCCAGTGATGTAGGAGGCGTCTGTCTCAGCCACCGAAGATCTCCTGGGTGACCCCCCACCCAAAAGCAGCTAACCCCTGGCCAGACTGGTGACCACGGCCCTGATCCCTCATAGATTCAAGCTTCCTCAGCTTGAGCTATACGATTACATGGGTGATCCCCTTGAGTATGTACATCGGTACAGAGGGGCCATGGATATTTAAGTCACGGATGATCCGCTCCTATGCCGAGCTTTCTAGATGACTTTGAAGAAGTCGGCACTGGAGTGGTACAACGGCCAGCCCACCCGCTCCGTCACGTTCTTCGATGACCTATCCCACAAGTTCTACCAACAGTTCAGTGTAGGATACAGGAGGAAGAAACCAGCAGACTATCTATTCTCGATGGTCCAGAAAGAAGGGGAGTCGATCACGACATTCTTGTATCGCTTCTAGGAAGAAAGGCTTAGCGTGGTGAGCTATGGAGATGACTTCTCCATGATGGCCTTCAAAAAGGGGATGACCAATCGGGGCCTACATAAGTCACCCCTCCAAGATCTGCATGCCGATCTAGATGCCCTCTTTCCGTGGGCAGAGAGATTCATGCTGAGCAAGGACACTCTCAAAGTGAAGAGGCTGGCCGCCCCAGGTGGGACGTCCCACAGCGAGCGATGGCCTGATGATCGATCGAGGCAGGATGACCGCCCTCGAGGGCACGACCAGCTCGACAACCAGGGGCAGGACTAAGGAGGCCGTCAACCTCAAGATCACATCGGGCCAGCGCGAGGGTTCGCCACAACTAGGGAGCCCCCGCCAGCAGTCGGTAGGACCGAAGGGGGGCAGCATGCCCACTACACATAGCTCAATGCCCCCGTGGTCGAAGTATTGGCAGTAGTAACGAGAGCTGGACTTCTCCAAGACCCTCCTTAGGGGAGGAGGGCGGTCCCAGCCACGAGGGATCAGCAGAAATACTATCGATATCATCGTGATCATGGTCATGATACCGATGAGTGTTTCACTCTGAAGAGGGATATTGAGCAGCTGATCCAGGAAGGCCATCTCCAAGGCTTCGTGGAGGGGAAGAGGCTGGCCTACAATGAGAGAGTGCCCTAGGAGCACAACGGCCTAACCGGCCCTAGATCACCGAGCGAGATGCCCCTCTCCAGCCTAGAGCGGTCATGCACAATGACGTGGTATGCGGTGGGCTGTCCTCGGGTGGCACATCATCTTCGGCTAAAAAGGCGTACGCCCGACAGGTGATGACGACGGGCGTGGGTGACGAAGCGAAGCGGATGAGAGTAGCTCGACCTTGTTGGAAGAAACGATATAGGATCTCTAGTTTGATGATAACAAACGTGTACGAATTATTTAACATATGTGCTAAGTGTGTTTCAGGAATGGCAAGTCGGTAAATCTTTGAAGAGATGACTAAGTGAATGTGATGGAGATTAATAGGTGCACAAGTTCAATTTTGACTCGGTCAAACAGATGGAAGAATTGCTACATATATTGAACTTGGTTAATATGGAGAGAGATGGAGCCAATTTGATTCAAAGGATTTGATCATATCAATTAGAGACTTGGTCAATATACTATTCCTAAAATCAACTAGTGATTGTATAAAATCCTACTTACCTTGAAATTACCCCTAGCCGAATTTCCCCTCTCCTATTGCCACACCATCTCCTTGAAACCCTAACCTAGCATGCTATATAAACTATTATCCATAGCCTAGCAAAAGTGTCGGCCAAAAAGAAATTTCCCAAGGAAAATTCACGCAATTATCAACCCAAGCCGCAAGCAAAGCTTCCAAGCCCTATTATCTCCTTGCCAAAGCTAAACCTACCTCCTCCTGGCCAAAATCTCCTATCACCAAGCAATCAAAGAAAATGGGAGCCCAAGCCGTAAATTTCAAGAGGAAGCATCAAACAATTTCTTAAGGCCTAGTGATAGATCTCCTCAAAGTCCAAAGTTCATCTTCCATGTGCCTAGCCCTAGCTTCCATGTGCCTAGCCCTTGCTCCCCATTGCCAAAGCCGCAATTTTCTATTCCTACAGGCCAAAGGGTTCATCTCCTACAATTCAACAGATGCGGCTACCAAGTAACCCTTGCAGGTGCGGCTACCAAAGACCCTTGCAGACCCCTTCTCCAAAAATGACCTGGCGGCATGTGCATAAGAAAAACAAGGGAGACTCAAGTTTCATAGTTGGCCTTATCATCTCTTCAAGGAGCCGAAAATTTTGACCAAGCAAGGAGTTAAGGTGCAAGTCGCAAGCTTCAACATCAGGGGAGACAACTTCATCTCTGTTTATTATGATATTAAGTCTCTCTCATCATTATTTTGTCTTGTACCTTTTTGTGTAGGTAGTTGATGAAAGCCAACCTGTTGCTTAGCTGAACACTAGCCCATGCCGACCTATCCCTAGCAGCCATTCATCATGCCTGTCAGCTGAAACTAGCAGCCGAAACCTACATGCATTTCTGACCTAAGTAGGAACCTAACCACAAGGCTTGCCAACCTATAGAGGAGCCGCATCCATCATTGCTGACCAACAGCCTCTAGTACCATCAAGCTAGGAGGCCCACACTTACATCTAAGCTATTCTCTTGCCAACCACTTGGATAGACCAAGAGGAGAAGTCCCAACATCAGAAGTGCATGCTGAAATGTTTGGAGATTGAGGTGATTGGTTATGAATTTAAAACTAATTAAAAGACTAATTCTTGTTTCTGGTTAGTTACAGGGAACGAATCAAGGGAGCATGTGCAGCCGCAAATTGTGAATTGTAGCCTCTACAGCTACAACCTATCAAGTCCTATGTGTTACTCCAATAGCACTAGTACATAGCCGCAACATTAAGTAGAAGAGTGCACAAGTTGTGCCATCAAAGTTCAGAGAGATTGCAACATTGATTGAGTAAGATACCGTCGCAACTTGAGTTGCAAGATGAGATGTGACGACTTCACGTGACTACATCTTGCCAGACGAGAGATGACACGTGTTGATTGACAGAGACGACTACACCTACACACTGAGATTCTCTAAACTCGTTTACTATTATTTTTGTGTAGTAGTAACGATCTCTGTTGGGAAAATACCACTTTTGTGTTTTTTTGGGACTTATTTAGTCCAGGACTAGACAAGATGGTCTTGACAAGTGGGACTTGTCAAACTAGAGCATTTACTAGGTTGATAGTGTTCTGCACTCAGGGAGTGTGGTACGTTCTAGGTGGGGGGCAGGGAACTCAGGACCAATTGTATTTGAAAAGGAACATATTAATGCTAGTATTTGCCTGGGGCCTGGAGTAGGTCGTGGGAGGACCGAACCAGGGTATATCTGTGCATACTCTCTGATTGCAGACTTTCTACACTGCCTATGATTATAAACTGTGTGTGATTTCTCGTGGGTTGCGCGAGAATTTTTTATAAGCCTATTCAACCCCATCTAGGCTTAGATCCAGATCCAACAGGCCCCCATCTCATTCTCAAAAGATGACCTGGAGGGGGTCGAACTACCTCACAATGACGCCATCGTAATCAAAGCACAAATTGGAAAGGCCTTAGTCAACTGTCTCTTAATCGACACCGGGAGCTCGTGCGACATTCTTTTTATGTCGACGATCTAGAAGATGGGGCTGATGCAGGCCGATCTGAGGTCGTGCACGGGTCCGATTGTCAGCTTCACCGGCCACTCGGCACCCATCGCCAGATTCATCACCTTGCTGGTGTCTTTGGGGAGGAGCCAAGGGTCGTCACTTGGAAGAAACAGTTTGTTGTCGTCGACATCGCCTTAGCATACAACAGAATCATCGAGCAGCCAATCATGATCGCCATTGAAGCTCTACCCTCACGTCTGCACCAAATGATCAAGTTCTAGACTCCGCAGGGGGTTGGACAGGTACGAGGGAGCCAAAGACTGTCCCAAAGTTGCTACGTCGGCACCACCAAACATAAAGTGCCCGAGCAAGCCCAGCTGGTCGAGCTTGTCAATCATCAGGAGGACGTCAATGAGCAACCAGGAAAGGCAACAAGCTAGCCCGCCACCAGGACAATGAGCTTTTTACTCCTATGCAATCTACCGTTTTGTAAATATAACTATCGTTTTCCTTGAATTTTCTCAAATATCGCCATCTTCATTTGGAAATTTCAGCTTTCAAATATTCTCAAACTCTGGGATAGGTTGACGAGCTTCGCCCCTGATAGGATCGTCGGTGTGTTAAGGGACGAGCTACGGCTCGCACCCTTCCCTCCCTCAACTCCGAGGCAAGCGTGACGGCTTCGTCCTTGATAGTGTCGTCGGGTAGGAAAATGAACGAGCGACGGCTTGCACCCTCCCCATCCCTCAACTCTGGGGTAGGCTGACGAGCTTCACCCTCGATAGGGTCTTTATTGGGTTAAGGAATGAGCTATGGCTCGAACCATCCCCTCCCTCAACTCCGGGGCAATCTTGACGGCTTCACCCTTGATAGTGTCGTCGGGTGGGACAAGGAACGAGCGATGGCTCGCACCCTCCCCATCCGTCAACACCAGGGCAAGCTTACGAGCTTCACCCCCGATAGGCTCTGGGTGGGTTAAGGACCAAGCTATGGCTTCCACCCTCTCCATCCCTCAACTCTAGGGCAGGCTGACAAGCTTCGCCCTCGATAGGATTGATGGTGGGTTAAGGAACGAGCTACGGCTCGCACCCTCCCCTCCCTCAACACTGGGGCAAGCCTGACGTCTTTGCCCTTGATAGTGTCGCCAGGTGGGACAAGGAATGAGTGACAGCTTGCACCCTCCCCACCCCTCAACTCCTGGGCAAGGTTACGAGCTTCGCTCCCGATAGGCTCCGGGTGGTTAAGGACCGAGCTACGGCTAGCACCCTTCCCATCTCTCAACTTCAGGGCAGGCTGATGAGCTTCGTCCTCAATAGGATCTTCGATGGATTAAAGAACGAGTTACGGCTCATACCCTCCCCTCCCTCAACTTCTGGGCAAGCCTGACGGCTTCGCCCTCGATAGTGTCATTGGGTTGGACAAGGAACGAGCGACGGCTCGCACCCTCAACTTCGGGGCAAGCTTACGAGCTTTGCCCCCGATAGGCTCCAAGTGGATTAAGGACCGAGCTATGACTTGCACCCTCCCCATCCCTCAACTACGGGGCAGGCTAACGAGCTTTGCCCTCGATAGGATCACCGATGGGTTAAGGAACGAGCTACGGCTCGCACCCTCCTCTCGCTCAACTCTAGGGCAAGCCTGACGGCTTCTTCCTCGATAGTGTCATCGGGTGGGACAAGGAACGAGTGACGGCTCGCACCCTACCCACCCCTCAACTCTGAGGTAGGCTGACAAGTTTTGCTCTCAATAGGACCATCGGTGGGTTAAGGAATGAGCTACAGCTCGCACCCTTCCCTCCCTCAACTCTGGGGCAAGATTGACGGCTTATTCCTCGATAGTGTCACAGTGTGGGACAAGGAAGAGCGACGGCTCGCACCCTCCCCATCCCTCAACTCCGGGGCAAGCTTGAGAAGCTACGCCCTCGACAGGTGCCAACTCCACAACATTCTGCTTCTCCGGGGCAGTAGTCACTTCTAAGCAGAAGATTGAGAGCATACACACTAAGGCAAAAAGCGGCGAACATCAACGCAAACATTAAAGATAAACAAGGCAAACCGCCTAAGGTATATTTAATTGAAGCTAAAATTTTTACATTTACATAGTTTTTCTACAATTGGTCCGGTGCATGGCCCCAAGACCGGCCCTACAAAAATGACCGCTCCAAAGATTAAGCGACAGCGCTCCCCCCGGAGCATCTACTTCATCCTCCTCGTCATCGGAGGCCACCGTCAGCTTGGAGAAATCTACCTCCAGGGAAGGATACAGCTTCACCAATCGCGCTTCCATGCTCCTAAAGCCCACCTATAACCCTTCCTCCACGCCCTCTACCTTCATTGACCTCATCATGGAGAGGTACTCCTCCTCCTGGTACTTGCGGATGGCCCCAGCCCTCTCGGCCTCCAGATCTGCCGCCCTCAGCGCTGCCACCTCCTGTTTCAGTGCAAAGACCTCCATTCCTTTGTCCACTGCCTCCCGCTTCAGCGCAGTAATCTCCATCCCATTGGCCTCTATTTCCGTGGATTGTTCGTTCAGAGCAACTACCCTTCGAGTCTCCTCCTCCCAAAGCAGCCGTTCCCACTTCTTGGTCTCTGCCTGCTGGGCCCTATACCACCACTGGAGCTGCTCCACCTGGTCCTCCCTAGACTGCAGCGACCTCTTGGAATTGGGCCTCCACCGCCCGCAGCTTACCATTGGCCACCTCTAGATCGGCCTTCTTCTTCGCGTGGTTCGCCTTGAGCATGTTCAAGGCGGTATGGCATTGTAAAGACACCATTGCTGCGACCACCTACAGGAGAAACAAAAACATAAGCACTCGAAAAACAAAGAAGACTGGCAGTATGGAGAAGGGAGAGCGGCAAACCTACATAGTATGCCAGATCGCCGTATCACAGAGGTGCTCTGGACTAACTTCGGCGAGGGACGTCCGATCCCTCGGCAGTAGATTGTTCTACACCAGGCGAGCTGCGACGTCGGCTTCATCAAACACAGACTCCATGTTGCCCACATGGTAGCTTGTCTTGATTAGATCCTCCTTCGGGATGGCATGGACTTCGACGTTTGTCGTCTTAAAGCAGGCGAGCATGGGCTCGTAACTCGAATGCCCACGCTCCCCCTGCTCCCAAGGATGGCATCCATAAGGCCAGCGCTCGATTGAAACCCTGTAGGCCTGCCCTGCGGGGGGGTCCTTTGTTGGATCTGGATCTAAGCCTAGAGGGGGGTGAATAGGCTTATAAAAATTCTCGTGCAACCCATGAAAAATCACACGTAGTTATAACCACAGGCAGTGTAAATAAAACTCAGTCACAGATGCACAGTAGATTTACCCTGAGTCGGTCGTCCCCACGACCTACGTCCAGCCTCCAAAGCAAATACTATATTAATAATGCAAGGTACAGCATGTAGCTAGAGCAACTCTCAACACTCACCTGACCTTCAGTACCCACACTCTCTAAGTGTCACTGATACAACCTGTGGCAAGAGAAACTACTCTACACTCACCTACCTGCACTAACTCAAGTGCAAAACAAAACTAATAATAATATAAGCTATCACTTGACTAGTACATACTAGTCAAGTCCCTCTTGTCTAGCACCCACAAGACAAGACCCCAAAAGTCATAAATAATGGTAAATGTTGTCCCCTACGAAGATCTAACACAATACTACACAATATAATAAACAGGAGAGTTTAGAATGCTCAGATTGTGTATCGATGTCGTCTTCGTCAATCAGTGCGGGCCAGATGTCGTCTGGCAAGTAGTAGTAGTCTCCTCGGCAACGAAAACTTAAGTTGTGGCTTCTCACTCAACAATACACGCTTGCGGCACTTCAAAATCCCTTTGGGAAAGTCACAGCTAGATGGCACTAGGAAGCTCTTGGCCAGACCCCTTGACGACACATGAAAATCTCGATCAGCAGCTTGTGTGGCACCAGGGAAGGCTTAGTCGATAGCTCAACTTGCTTTGTCTGCGGACTGCTTGGATGGCACAGGAACCCCTCGATCAGGAAGGCCTTTGGCTCTAAGGCTTGGTCGGTCGGCAGCTAAGTTGATGCAGGCTACTGGCACTTGATGATGGCGTGGTAATTGGCTCGGACGGCACAGCTTTGGCTAGCAGTTGAGCAGGTTGGCAAATGCACATCTGCAGCGGTCGGCATCCTTGGTTGTCTTGTTGGTGCATGGGTCGACGATGGCTGCAGGCTAGGAGATCTGATGCGGTCGGCACAGCTTGTGGCACGGGTCAGCGAGGCTTGATGGCGTGGCACTCTAATGGGTCGGCAGCGGTCTTGGCACACGCTGGTGCTTGGTTGTGTGATGTTGATGCTGCAACACAATGGGTCGGTAGTCCCCCTTCAGATGCGGCAATGAACAATGAAGAAGAACTCTTGATGCGTGAGTTTGGCAATGTCTTTCCTCTTTGAAGATGAAGATGGGTTTGCTTTCCAAGCTCTTGGCCTTGGGGCTTTGGTTCTAATGGCTTGCTTAAGGAAGAAGATAGTTGAAAGTTACCACTTGCCTTGGGGAATAATGATCGCCGACATTTCTACCCCACCATCAATGTTTTCTTTAAGTAGGGTATGCTAGGGTTAATTGATGGTGCGGTTAGGGTTGCAGCAAGGCAAGGCAACTCCTTATGAACTTGACTTGGTCTACATCCAAGACTTGGTCCACATCCAATTTCGGCTAGGAGACTACATGGATAGGATCATTTGCTTAGTCCAAGTCCACAAGAGAGATTGGCATAGTCCAATTTCGGGTAGGAGATTAAATGGCCAAGCAGCTAGGCATGTGGGCTAGGGGATGAAACCATGAATTGGTCCAAGTCCAATTTTGCTAGGAGTAATGCTCTTTGACCAAGTTCATTTACTATATGAATAGCAATTCTTCCAACAATTGACTTAGTCATCACGTTGATACATTGCCACTTTGCCATTCCTGAGATACACTTAGCACACATGTTAATAGTTTCACGTTGGTTTGTCATCATCAAACTAGAATCCTAGATCATTGCTTCCAACAATCTCCCCCTTTTGATGATGACAAACCCATAAAATAGTTGAGCAATAATAAATGTGTGATGGAGGATGTATCCATCAATTAATAACAATTATATGCAGCATACAAGCATGCAATAATGATATCCAACATACAAGCATGCTCCCACTATTTTGATGCTCCCCCTAGAACCAATAAACATGTATTTTCATGAGCACAAAATACCACATATCATAATACCAACAACACAAATCTTGCCCAATATTTCTCCCCCTTTGTTATCATCAAAAGCGTACTAATGAATTCAATCAAGTATCGCATGCAAAAATAAAGTATTATAGATTATAACTAGCACTTGCATGTATTCTTATAAAGTAAGCAATTCAAGTTCTATGAAAATTATAATATAAACGTCATCACCTTTGTGTAAGTGTGGTAATTAAACATTGTAGTACAAAGGGAGATTCAATCTAGAATATCGACCAAACCAAGCCACATCTTCCAATTAACATGAATATCACTAGGATTGATTTATCACACAGTTCAAGATACCAAACCCCCAAACATAGCCTATAAGGACTCTTAGATGTGGAGTGGCATTGTTTGACGAGTAAAATACACCAACGCTAAAGATTACCCTTAAAGCATACTCGTGGGTAGTGTACTTGCCATGAATTGTATCCATTTTTCATACGGAGCAATATTTGTAATTTTTTTCAATACTATTGTGCTCAATTTTTATTCATGGCATTACACATCATATCCCTTAGATAATTCAGTTATTATCAACCTACATTCACTTTCCAATATTTCTAAAAAGAATCTCCAAATGTACAACATGTTTAATATTCGTGGAATTGAGCATGTATTTGTAGAAATCAAATTATTCATTTCATGAAACATGACATGGCTACAAAATAGAGTCTAACATGCGCATGTAGCTATAACAATAATACAATGATTCTTACAAGGATATGAATTAACATTCAATAATACCACTTATAAAGATTCATAAGAGGCATTCAGTAAGCAACAATTTTTTGATTTTTGATTTTTCAATTTTTTTTTATTTTTTTATTTTTGATTTTTTTATTTTATATAATCAACTAAAGAAAACTAGAATCAAGCAAACAAGCACACAACATAAAAAATAGTTCAAGCATGCAAAAACAAAACAAAAAATGCTATGAAAGTTTGCATTACGCTAAAGAATAAAAGCGATACCTTCTCATCGTTATTTGACTAAAGAGCTAAAAAGAATGAGCCTTTCAATCCATTGCTCCTTGCCAAATCTTTATCCCAGCTACATGAAAGGTGTTAAGTGTGACCTTGGAAACCAACAAGGTCCACTAGTGTTATTCATCAACGTTTTAGGAACCCACACTTGTTTGAACTTTATGTTCGTGTTCCTAAACTTACAATAATAGGAAGTGTGGCCAATACTATCACAAGTAAAGCACTTTGCATGCATATTTTTCACAATAGAAGGAACATATTGGAAGTTCTTAAACATTGCTTTTTAGCATTTTTAGAACCAAATCCAAGTCCTCTTCTATTATTGCCATATAATTGATTTTCAATTATGGTATCCAACGAATGTTTACCAATTGAAAATTTTCTTAATGACGATTCTAGATTAGAAACTTTGGATTTTAATAATTTATTCGCATCCACAAGCAAAGTACATTTACTTATAAAAGCTATCTTATATTTCTCTTCATTCCTTTTACAATCATCCAAATTCTTTTTAAGCTTGGTATTCAACATGCACAATTTATCATTAAGCCCTTTAATCACATGATCTTTTTCAGCTTCAAACTTAAATAAAGCTTGCTTAAGCATGCTAATATCATTCAATAGGGAAGGACAAGAAAGACAAGTAGCTTTTTCATGCAACCTAGATTTTTCATTCTCCAACAAAGCAATGATAGAATTACAAGCAAGAAGTTTTTCTTTCAATTCATTTGTTTCATGAAACATGTTGCAATTTTTTGTTGTAATTCACCATTAGACTTTTTATAACCTTCTGATTCTATGTTCTCAATAACATCTTGCATATCAGTAGTAATACATCGTTGCCTATCAAGTTCAATTTGCATCTCTTTACACAAATTTCTAATATCAACTCTATTGGTGTAAGATGCTACCTCATCAAATTCTCCCATCAAGCAAAGGGAGGTGAAAGCTACAACCTCCTCATCTTCATCTTCATCTTTGCTTCCATGTCACATGTTAGCATTTTGGCTTTTCCTTTCTCCTTTTCAGCTTGAGCGGTCTCTTGTTTGCAATGCTTCATATAATGTCCCCTCCCGTTGCATTTGTAACATATGACATGGTCAGTAGCAGTCTGCTCAGAAGTTTTTTTAGCAGAATTAAAATTATTGGAACGATTAAACCTGTTTTGCAATTCTGCTCTTCCGTGAGGAGTTCTGATGAATTTCCTGAAATTTCTTACCATCATTGCCATCTCATCATCATCATCATCTTCACTAGCTTTCAGAGCTAGTGTCTTTGGAGCTTTTTTCTTCTTCTCAGGATTCTCTCTAGCTTCAACGTTCTGCAACTCAAGCTCGTGGGACATTAAATTACCTATAAAGTCCTCCATCCTCATCTGAGATTGATCTTTCGCTTCTAGGATGACGATGATTTTAGGCCTGAATGAGCTTGGCAGCGCCCTTAATATTTTCCTTACCTGTTCAAGGCTAGAGTATGGCTTACCGATGGAGCTGGATGTATATACGATGTCTGTGAATCTTGCAAACATCTCCTTAAGGTACTCAGATGGCAGCATGCAGAAACTCTCATATTCTGTACTTAGCAGCACAAGTCTGGATTCCTTCACTTATGACGTTCCTTCATGTGTCACCTCCATCCTGTGCCATATTTCCTGCGCAGTTAGACAATGTGAGATACGATTGAATTCAGATTTGTCTAAAGAACAAATGAGGGCATTCATGGCTTTATTATTCCAGGAAAATCATTTTTTGTCATTGTCATCCCATTTATCTTCAGTTTTAACATTTCAGTATCTTGAATTTTAATCATGGGAGGACTATAGCCTTTTTCAACAATATTCCATATATTATAATCATCAGCTGCTAAGAAGATTTTCATTCAAGATTTCCAATAAGCATAATCTACACCATTAAATCTAGGGGGTCGAGATATGGACTGACCTTTAGCAAAAGCATTATCCCTAGAGTCAAACATGGTCAATCCTAGGCTAGATCCTTTAACTTGCTCTGATACCAAATGTTGGATCTGGATCTAAGCTTAGAGGGGGGTTGAATAGGCTTATAAAAACTTTCGTACAACCCACGAGAAATCAAACGCAGTTATAATCACAGGCATGGTAAATAATACTCAATCACAGATGCACAGCAGATTTACCATGGTTCGGTCGTCCCCACGACCTACGTCCAGCCCCCAAATCAAATACTATATTAATAATGTAAGGTAAAGCCTGTAGCTAGAGCAACTCTCAACACTCACCTGGCCTTAAGTACCCACACTCTCCAAGTGTCACTAGTACGACCTGTAGCAAGAGAAACTACTCTACACTCACCAAGCTCTCAGCACCTGCACTAACTCAAGTGTGAAACAGAACTAATAATAGTATATGCTCTCACTTAACTAGTCCCTACTAGTCAAGTCCATCTTGTCTAGCACCCACAAGACAAGACCCCAAAATTCACAAATAATGGTAAATGTTTTCCCCTGCGAAGATCTAACACAATACTACACAATATAATAAACAAGAGATTTTAGAATGCTCAGATCGTGTAGTAATGTCATCTTCGTCAATCAGCACGGGCCAGATGTCGTCTAGCAAGTACGCAGGATGCTCGTCTGGAGGCAGGAGGGCAAACTTCCTGCAAGTGGAACAACTCGTTAGAAAGGACGGGCCAGCTTTCAGCCCACAACCCCTCCGATGCTTAAGTCAATAAGTGACGGACGAAAGGTTGTCTGACACGAAGGGTGATCTTAGAAGAAGATCGGTGCTTGCTTGGTGGACTAGTATGAAGAGCACGAATACGTGGAAGATTTTAGATGTGTTATGAATTTGTTACCAATTCAACTAACCAACCTCCTTCTCGCTGGAGGAGGCGAGGTATTTATAGGCTGCTTGAGTCGGTTGCTTCTGCTGAGCTGGTGAGACTGGGGTGTCAGGGATCCGATCACTGGCGTTAGGGACGAACATGTCAGACGTGCTTTTGTCAGGCAGTCAGAACCGTAAATGTCAGGCGGCGCTTTTGTCAGGTTGTCTGGCGGTGAAACGGCTAGGCGTGCTTTTGTCAGGCCGTCAGGCGGCGAAGCGACCAGGTGCACTTTTGTCAGGCTTGTCTGTAGTGGAACTGCTAGTGGCGTGTTGTCTTCCTCTGTAGGCGAGCTCGGTATGTGAGCTGCGTTTGGGCGAGCATATTACGGGCGAGCTGTCCTGGCTGCGAGCTACACCGGGGGTGAGCTAATGTAGACTTGTGCGACCTGCTGGAGGACTCTTTTGATTTAGATGGCGAGCTTGTCGTTCCCCTTGGGGAGCTTCCTTGCATCTCGGCAAGCTTCGGTGATCTAGGCATCATTATGGAGATTCGATGGGCCAAGACACGCGCCTTGAACAAGTGAGCTTAGATCGTCTGGGCCGATCTTGAGGTCGTAACAATTGCCCCCGTCATTTGAGTTCCACACGGGAAGTCCTGATTGGCTCGGATGACGCACCTCACTCCAATAGACGATAGCTGTAGCATTAAATGTGAGTCGACCGCCGAATCTCAGAGGTCATCATGACGATTTGGTAGCGGGGGGATATTGAAGCACCTCCTCCACTCGAGGCTCGACAAGTGCCACGTATGGCCCTAGGGGAGAAGTTGAGGCGACACTTCCGCCTCAAATCTTGCCACATGGCACACCTTCGACGGTTGAGATCGACCGACGCCCAGTATAAAAAGAGGAGGGGGAACAGTTGAAAACTTTTGCAATCGAAATCGAAAGGGTTTCTCTTATTCTCTTCTTTTCTCTCGAGGGTTCACACCGTCAACCATCTCTTCATCGGAGCTTCGGTGGTCTTCTTCCTTTCTAGGTAACTTCTTGATCTGTCAATGGCTTTCGCTTCTTCGTCTTTCAATCTGAATGCTGAGAGGGGTTCTGGAGAGCCTGTGAGGAGAAGGTGAGGGCTCGAATCAGGCTCCGGTAGGATTTGGAGTGCAATTTAGGCAGAGATCAGGACTATCCAATGTAAAACGAATACCATCAATCTCCCCGAGATCTGCTCCAGCTACATTCAACTACCCTGCTCAGTCCGCCTCCCCGAACCCCATGAGAGGGTTTGCTCGTTGAGAAACGACAAAATCAGAGTTTATTGCCCGGCCTTCGAACTCGGCATGCGGTTCCCACTCAACCCCACCTCCTCCACTTGTTGAATTTCCTCACGCTTCCTCTTTGTCAACTATCGCCGGACTCCATCGGCTCCATGGTTGTCTTTGTTGTCCTCTGTGCTATCAGCGGGCTGAGTCTGAGCACATCATGCTTCCAGCATTGCTTCAAGGTAAAGAATGAGGGGGTATATCAATGTGTTATTGCAGGGAAGGGCCGACCTCTCATCCTTGAGGTTCCAAGCCAGGGTAGAGAGTGGCGGGGATGTTTGTCTTCGTCTCGATGCCGACGGACTTGGTACTGAGGTCGATCTGGGGGACGCTTGATCCCTCAGTGAATAAGGGGAAACCCCGGGCGGGGCTGGACGGAGAACTCCAAGGCCTTGGAGGAGATCCCTGAAGTGATCCGGAAGTTTGCAAATTTGATCAAGGGCGACCAGTTTGCTCAAAATTTCTGGCCCGAAGGTATTGCGATCTTGGCAAGCTTCTCTGTATAAGCTCACCCTGATCTTTGTTCTCCTTGCAGGTGCAGCCATGATGCTTATGAAGGAAGAACTGATAAGGAGGGCTAGGGAGCCGGCGACCTCGGAGCCTACGGCAGAGAAGCCATCTGCCCAGGAGATGGGCAAAAAGGTGGCGACAAAGGACTCATCGAGGGAGTCAGGGCAGAAGAGGGGCCCCGAGGTCGTCATTGGGGGCAAGAGGGACGAGCACACCAAGAGGGCAAGGGAAACGCCCGTGGTGAGCGTTCCTCCCCCACTGTTGGTGAGGCGGTGCCAGGTGGCTCTGTCGACCTTGGTACCTGTAAGAGAGAGATGATGCCCTGGAGCTCGGCAACTGAAGGATGTTGGAAGCAATGTTCTAGGATTCTAATTTGATGATGACAAAACAACGTGAAGCTATTAACGTATGTGCTAAGTGTATTTCAGGAATGACAAAGTAGAAATTTATCAATGTGATGACTAAGTCAATTATTGGAAGGATTGCTATGCATATATCAAATGAACTTGGTCAAAGAGTATTACTCCTAGCAAAATTGGACTTGGACCAAGGCATGGTTTCATCCCCTAGCTCACATGCCTAGCTTCTTGGCCATTTAATCTCCTAGCCGAAATTGGACGAAGCCAATCTCTCATGTGGACTTGGACTAAGCAAATGATCCTAGCCATCTATTCTCCTAGCCGAAATTGGATGTGGACCAAGTCTTGGATGTGGACAAAGTCAAGTTCCTAAGGAGTTGCCTTGCCTTGCCGCAACCCTAGCCGCACCATCAATTAACCCTATCATACCCTACTTAAAGCAAACATTTATGGTGGGCTAGAAATGTTGGCCATCATTATTCCCCAAGGCAAGCTGTAACTTTCAACCATCTTCTTCCTCAAGCAAGCCATTAGAACCAAAGCCCAAAAGCCAAGAGCTTGCAAAGCAAACCCATCTTCATCTTCATGGAGGAAAGACATTGCCGAACACATGCATCAAGAGTTCTTCTTCATTTCTCATTGTCGTATATGAAAGGGGGCTGCCGACCCGTTGTGTTGCAGCATCAATATCACACAATCAATCGCCAGCGTGTGCCAAGCCCGCTGCCGACGCATTGAAGCGCCATGCCATCAAGCCTTGTTGACCCGTGCCACAAGCTGTGCCGACCACATCAGATCTCCTAGCCCGCAGCCATCGTCAACCCACGCACCAACAAGCCAACCAAGGCTGCCAACTGCTGTAGACGTGCCCTTGCTAACCCGCTCAACCGCTAGCCAAAGCTGTGTCGACCGAGCCAATTTCCACGCCATCATCAATTGCCAGCAGCCTGCATCAACTAAGCTGCCGACCGACCAAGCCATAGAGCCAAAGGGCTTACTGACTAAGGGGTTCATGTGCCATCCAAGCAGTCCGTAAACAGAGCAAGTTGAGTTGCCGACCAAGCCTTCCTTGGTGCCACACAAGCTGCTGATTGAGATTTTCATGTGCCGTCAAGGGGACTGGCTGAGAGCTTCCTAGTGCCATCAAGCCTTGACTTTGCCAAGGGGATTTTAAAGTGTTGCAAGCATTTATTGTTGAGCGAGAAGCTGCAACTTGAGTTGTCGTTGCCGAGGAGACTGCTACTACTTGCTAGAAGACATCCTTCACCAGCGATCGAGCTTCCCTCAATAAACAACAGGCGACCTACCCCTCCTGGCGGGCGACCTCAAGAACCTCATCCTCAAATCATCCTCAGACCAAAGTTAGCCTCGTCATTTCCCCTTAACTTGTAACCAGCATGCCCTTGGTTCCCCACATCAATACAAATTCAGTGTTAGCAGATTTACCCTACAACAAAAGGGATATGTTTTGGTTGATCCAGCCAAGTTTGTAGAAGATCGCATACAGGGTTTGTGATCCACGATAGTGGCACACATCATGGACATGTATCCTATGAACTTAATTAGGCACGTTAGTGAATTCAATTAGAGTTCATGATCCACGATAGTGACATGCACTTTGATGGTTTCCACCAGTGTCATATATTACTAATTGGTGATCTGCGATAGTAGCATCAATAAGAGCCATCAAATCATAGATCGAAGCTCTAACCCACAATGGTAGCGTGAGTAGAGATTGAGAATAATTTTCATTCGTAATACACGAATCATGTGTAAGGCCATCCACGATGGTGGGGCTAAGCATGAAAAATGTTAGACGAGTGGCACAACGATAGTTGGCCATGAGTTCTACATTTTAGATGCTTACAATCTCGTTCTAATAAAGCCAACGTAGAAATTGTAACCTAGCACTGACATCTGACAATCCTAGTGGTGACTCCTATTGCCCTAGCTTTTATTATATTATTAATTGAGATAGTAACCATCTGTACCAATCATTCTGAACATGCCAAACTAGCATTGTTTTGATACTTTGAATAGAGCCAAGACTATATAAGCATATGCCTCCTTGTGGGTTCGAAATTTTTCTTTACTACAAAGCATGAACACTGTGCACTAGCTGTAAGTTTTCGAAGTTAAATCCGGAGCGCATCAGAAAGCAAAAAGAGGAGTCTCCATTTATGCTTCAGATTTCCCAGACAACTCGACCGAGTGGATTTTTCCTCACGGGCCGAGCTGCCACAGTCGAAAAAAGGAGCTCCAACACTCAAGGTTTATGTATCACTCGGACCGAGCAGATCCACCACTCATTCAAAACAACTCGATGGCTGCATTTCAATTTCCAACACTTAACCGCTGAACAAGGGCAAAGAAGCTGCTCGAACGAGTAGATCCGCTACTCGGTCGAGCAGAACATGCAGCAGAGCGACATATGCAAGGCCTTCCCAACTTCATGCAGCTCGTCCAAGCAGACAAAGCGACTCGACCAAGTAGCCGATCGACTCGACTGACCTAAACTAAAGGCAGAACACATTTTTGAGCCAAGCACTGGCCCCATGCTACTCGACCGAGTGGGACATCCACTCGGTCCGAGCACCCAAGTTTCCCATGACATATTGAAACATCACCGACGGTAGGGGTGCCCTACTCGGACCGAGTGGCACCGCCACTCGGTCGAGTAGGGTGACGCAGCCAAATTCTCTTGGGCCGACTTGGGATTTTTCAGAAATTTTTGTGGGACCATCCCTGTTTGTATATAAGCCTATTTTCTACCATACGTTTAGAGAGCTTATTTTATTATTCTAGTTTTATTTTTAGAGAGAGTTTTGAGCTGTAGTTATTGCTTTGGAGACAAAGATCGGATTTTTGTTATCGTGTTTGCTTTGGATCTTTGTATCTTAATTCTCTGAGTTTGGTTTTCGTCTCTATTAGTTTGGTAACGATTTCTCATATCTCCTTATCAGTTTTGATGACTATTGTTACGATGTTGACTACTATTTCTATTGTTATCGCTTTTGTTAATATATCCACGAATCACGAGTAGTCGTTTCTAGGGATAATGGATGAGCCCTATGATCTTTGGATTTAGATGTAAAATCACGATTTTATGTTGTTTTGGTATAAAAGGGATGTGATTTGGTTGAGCCAGCCATGTTTGTTGGAGATCCTAATTAGGGGTTGTGTTCCACGATATGGCACACATCCTAGATATATTATTCTATGAACTTAATTAGGCTCGTTAGTGAATTCAGTTGGAGTTCATGATCCACGATAGTGACACACATTTTGACGGTTTACACCGAAGTCCTATATTTCTAATTGGTGATCTATGATAGTAGCATCAATGAGAGCCATCAAATCACAGATCAAAGCTCTAACCTACGATGGTGGCATGAGTAGAGATTGAGAATAGTTGTCGTTTGTAATGCATGGATTGCAAGCAAGGACATCCACGATGGTGGGGCAAAGCACGAGATACGTTAGATGAGTAGTACAACGATAGTTGGCCATGAATTCCACATTTTATATGCGAAAATCTCTCCCTATAAAATCAATTCAATATGAAATTATAACTTAGCATCGACATCCGACGATCCTAGTGGTGAATCATATTGCCCTAGCTTTCATTATATTGTTAATCTGAGATAGGGAATACTTGTGACAACCTTCAGAACACGCCTATAATAACACTATTTCACGAATTTGAATAGACCCAAGACCTTAAACCAATCACCTTCCTGTGGGATCGGTATCTTTCTATATTACAAAGCTTTGACACTATGCACTTGCGGTACATTTTCAGAGTTGAAATCCGGGACAATCACTAGCCAACCAAAAAGATCATCTAAGTGGTAGAAAGTTAGCTCATGATCTACATTCCAAAGGTGAAATGAGATCCCGTCCCCCGCGCAGTGCAAAGAGCTAAGGAACTCTAGAGTCGGGCAAACATGGTTTCGATCCCTCAAGAACTCCTAAAGTTTGGAGTGCATCGAGGTTCGTGAACCTAGTCATGGACATGGGGCATGGAAGGATTCTAGCTAAGGTCGTACTGTGAGGCTCGTCCTTAAGGGTGATACCATGGAGTGAGAGAGTGGGCGGTGCGATGTGTTTAGGTTGGGGCGGCACCACGGCCCTTCTGGGGCGGGATGGCCCTGTGGCAGAAATCTTCCTCTTAGGCATGGTGTGTATGGTGATGATTATGGTAGTGGATGTGCGTCACACTAATTACAAAAATCAAGGAAAAAGCAACAAAAATTTTAGAGAAATCTTTCAAAATTGAGAAAAGGAATGAGATTGACCAAATATCGGTGAGATCGTGATGAATCATCCTTTTCTCGAATCCTTATTGTTGGCAAAGCTCCCCAAACTTCATATTATGAATATTTTTGCCCAATTTTATAGAGATTTGGTGGTGGAGTATGAAATTTGAGGGTTAGGGCTTGTGGAGATTGAAGATGAGATGGATATTGGGAGGATTGATGGGGTGGAGAGGTTGTGGAGGGGTGCAGTTTGAAGGGAGAGATATTATTGATGATGGGTAGATGAGGATTTGGGGAGATAAGAATTTGAATGAGAAAGGGTGCGGGTTAGGGAAGAAGGTGGCCCAAGGTTAAAATTTGGGATTTCTGGGGGGTGCACGACCGTGCGAGATTTTCGCACAGCCATGCCGCTTTGTCAAAAAGAGTCTCAAATCTTTGCACGTAGGCTGCACGGTCGTGCCAAAGTGTAGCACGACCATCTCACTTGTTGCATAAC
>JAULAV010002095.1:0-62798 GCA_030789695.1 Scilla litardierei | reverse complement strand
GTGTTGTTGTTTAGACTGTTTTGTTGTCGGTGCGTGGCACCAATACTTTGTTATGTTGTCCCTTTTGTTGGCCTTGTTCTGGGCCTTTAGACTCTTTCTTTTAGCCCGGTGGCTTTTCTGGATGTTGAACTTAATTTTCATGTTGGACAAATTCTGAGATTTGAGATTTTATTTCTGTCTCTCCTTGTGTTATTATTGTTGTTCCGTTTGTGGTTACAGGGACCTGCTTATGTTTTATTGACGTTTATCGGGTTTGGGGCTTCACAGCTCCACACCCGTGCGGACCTTTTCAAGTCTCGCCTCCATTTCAGGGAAGCGGGGCGTGACACAAACCGTTTGAGTTGAATACGAGTGCATGAGCGGTGAAAGACCATGTATCCCAACCGGATCTTGAGACAAGCAACTTCTTGAGCTACACTCAAGATTGCAACTCTCAGGCGTTTGGATACATGAGATGCTAGCATATCTATTTATTTATGTTGGGCAATTTAATATCTAAATGTGATTTAGAAAAGGAAGAAGGCACTCTGGAAAGTCAATCGAGTTAAATAGTTTAATTTATCATTCGTAAAGGCATAAGTAGGAGGAAATGAAAATGTGACATATTTTAATTTATCACGATTTCATAGTTATACAAAAGGTTAACACATTTTGACGAATGTCGTCACATTACTTCTGAAGCAATGAGTAATATGTATAACGATAATATATATATTAAATGTTAATATATATATACACAAGATACTAGCAAACTTATATGGCAAAATAGACTAGGCCGTATCGAGAGAGTAAGCTTCACAAGTCACATAAATAGGGGTCTGACCTCTCGTATTATGAATTCTACGGACACTTGTGAGTCTTACCCTCTTAGATATAATGGCCGAAACCCATTTGTAAGACAGTGGGAGAATGAGTTGTCGAACTCAATCTGGTACATACTGATGTACCCGAGTCTACATTAACCAAAATAAGTTATTCGTATATTTTATTACGACACGTGTTCTTGATGAAACACAAGTCTGATAAAATAAAGAACGAAATGACTGAAGTATTTAAACTGATTCGATTAGATCGAATGGTCAAATACTTAGCTACATAAAATCTTGTGTAATTAAAAAAATGTGATTTTCTCTCAGGTCAAGTCTGTTAACACATCCGTGTGTTAAAAGTATGAATCACACTGAGTTAGATTTGGTGCGATCCATAGCAAGTGACTCTGAGTTAAGTCCTCCCTCTGCGTTAAGTCCCAGATAGTAATGCCTAGGTTTTGATAATGTTCTATGAGGACATATCAATAAGATATCCATTAAATTAATCGTAAGGAAGTTGTAAAATTACTCGAATCTCGTGAGACGAATTGTCGAGTTACACATCATAACTGATGATGACTTAGTCAACTTCCGGGATGACATTCGGAGTAGTAACTCCGATTTAAAACTTGATGCAATCAGAATAGGTCCGTGTACGTAAATAAATTTTGGAATTTAGTTTACGTGCACAAGGAAAATGTTTCCTCACTTTCTGCAAGTAAATCTTTATGTTGAAAGATTGGTGCAGAAAGGAAAATAGTGCAATCATGTTGGTCGAGAACGGTTTTTCATCCTAATTCCTATAAAATGGATTATGTTGAAACTGTCTCGCCAGCAGATGTGTACAGATCTACTCGCACCAAACTCGATGTAAAACGCTCATATTGACGATGAAAATTGGAGCATTCACTTATAAGTTCATTTTTCTAAATTTGATTTAGACGGACCAGCTTATATGAATTAGCCAGAAAAATTTCAAGGTCAGTGGGAGCTTATAAATTACATGCGAGGCATCAAAGAAATGGAACATATATTTTGACAAAGAAATCAAAAGGTTTGATACTTTATCAGAAATAGATATGAGCCATTTATGACGATTAACTAATTTAAAGATTATTATCGTAAGGTACGATGAACTGGATATGATCCAAGGGAAATAAAAATATTATGGATTCCGAAAGACCAAGTGAATTATTTAAATGAGATTCAAATGGTTGGTCTAACATGAACATAGAAACCCCTTAAGTCTATAGTGTAGACGGTTTTAGCCGATCCACTCACGAAGGCTCTATCACATGAAGTCGGGAAAACTTATGTGTAAAAACGGTATAAGATACCGAGATAAATGGGCCTGAGTGCAAGTGGGAGATGTAAAGATATGATGCCCTCGAGGCTATTTATCTCTATGTGAATAGCACAAACATCTTGTTCGAAATAACAGTAAGCTGTTTGGTAATAATTTATCTAAGTTATATTGTAATGTAGTTAACATTAGATATCAACTTAGGTAAAGTCCTGAGACTTTATGCAAGGTCAAACATGTATCGAGATGAGTATCTTGATTATGGAGAAATGTTTGACCGTCTGTAGCATAAGTCTAAAATGGTTCGTGGTCGTAGACATTTCAAGACAAGGATATCGAAACATCGGATAAACCATTGTGTCTTAGTCTTCACCGTTTAGCGATGGCGATGATCTCATGATCGTTCGACTTGGCAAAGTCAGAGATAAGACACATGTGCTTATTAGAGAATGAGTTCACAGAATGATCCACAAGAGTTATCATATGGTTACATTGACCAATCTGTCAATGATAACTCTTAGTGATGATAGGCTAGTTGGTCTTTTGACTTGAGGTCATTTTGACGAACCTATGCATGAACGGTACCACTTAGATCAACTGACCTAGCTTTGAGGCAAGGCCCGTCGAAAGGTCTTTTGATTAGGTGACACTTGAAGCGTATGAGGAGAGTAATGACCAAGAGAGGATTTGTCTCTCCCGGTCTATGGGAGTTAGTGTCGTAGGGTTTGTTCGTTCTTTAGTAAAATCTCTGGCCAGAGTATGTTGGAAGAAGTCCAACATTTTTTGACTAAAGAACGATAGAAACTAACCGGAGTCAAGTTATTGGGGTTGACAGTTTGACTGTACCCTAGACTTGATCTCCACGACATAGTTAAGACGAAGAGACTATAACTGCGGAACTCATCACAGAAACAGTCAGGGTGGTCCCGACAATACTCATGTCAATGAGTTAACCACATAATGATGATTCCTGAAGCAGGGACGGAAACCACTACTCGTGGTCACTGTCGTATAGGGCTTCGAGCTCAACCTGTTGTAAGGGTTAGGTTGTAGGGTCTCACACAGAGTGCAACCTTCGTCTAGTAATAGGTAGAAATTAGTTAGGGAGAATAATTTGCATTTGATGCAAAGGAAGAGAAAATTGCATTTTGATGCAAATGATATTTAAGCCTAGATAGGGGACTAATTTGCATATGATGCAAAATAGATTGAATGTGTTTTAAATAGTTTAAGACAATATTTAATAATATAAACGCAAGGAAAAGTTCACGGGTTAGACGGGAATGTCCCGGTCTACGCATAGGCTCGAACGGTGTCCAAATCGGACACCAAAAGCCCAACTTATGCCCAAAACAGCCAAATGGCTCAGACTGAATCAGACCAGGTTGACCCAGGGCGGGCGCTTGGGCGCCTAGCGCCCAGGCGCTCTGGACCGGGCGCCCAGCCCAGCCCAGGCGCCCGCCTGGGCGCCTGGCGCCATGCTCCAGGCTGGCGCCTGGGCGCCCGCATCCAGGCCTGGGCGCCCATGCCCAGGTCTGGGCCATGCACCCAGTCAACCTGATTTTAGGCTATGGGGCCCACTTGCTGGGCCCCACTAATGGGTGCAGAACCCTAGGTTTATTGGGCAGATTTGACGGCTGGTTTTTGCGAAAAACAAGTCGTAGGCTGAACTTTGGACATACAATTGAGTGGTCAAACGAACTCTGATTGATGAACGGTTTTTTCCTATGCATTCACCGTTGAACACCCTTCGAATTGATAGGTTGTATCAATCCTGAAGTTCAACGGTGAGGGAGTTAAAATTCACGGAAGTTTGCACTTTGTGAAAGGCAAACTAAATTGATTTTATTAACTCTAATTATTCGTCCCACATCGGATTTTGGGAGAAGGGGAACAGTCAGTCGCCTATATAAATAGGGGTCTGCTCTCCTCCTCAAAACTCGTCCCAAGCTCTAGATCTGAGCTGCTCTCGTAAATATTGGAGCACGATCGGATCTAGGCTTAAATTAATATTTCTCTATCTCCCTAAATTTCTGCCTTACTCCTGAGGGCTCTAGCAAAGCCACGAAGGAGTTCGAATTCTGATCCGAAATCTTGGCGAAGGTTTCACTCGCGTGAAACTTTCTTCCGTGCGTGGTTGGTTCGGCGACATGGGATTGATCGCCTCGGGATGCGGAGCGGTTCGAGGAGCGGTTTGGGGAGCGGTTCGAGGAGCGGCTCGGCGTGGGACGGGGAGCGGCTCGGAAGACGGTGCTGAACATCTCGCCTGCCCCAGGGTTGAGATTCCGGGTATGTATTTTTATTAGCAATAGTTTAATTTAATCGCAGTAGGTTAGATCCTTCTTGGGGTGGTCAGATCCATCCCAAGTTGGCATAGATCTTGGCTAAGGGTTTTGTACCTAAGGGCTAAGTTAAAATTGTTTTAACTGCATGTTAATTAGATTAACTAGATTTTTCTTCCGCTGCAAATTCCTTTTCTGTCTATGTTCCGTCCGACTTAGGACGGGAATATATTTTTTTTTGCCCTAAGGGTCCCTGAAAACCCTTCTAAATTTAGGGATGAACGGGGTGGGGGAGGATTGATTACAGGAGAGAGAGATGGAGGAAGTGGGAGGAGTGCGATTAGGAGTAGTGGGAGAGGGAAATGAGACCGTTTGGGATGAAGGGGAGAGGAAACGACCGTAAGAGAGAGAGAGTTTGGGTGAGAAATGAAATCGGGTGGGGGGGTTATTTATAGGGTTAGGCGAACCGATCGGGCGAGATCTCACCCGATCAGTTGGGTTAGTTTTCGAAAATTCTTGTTGGAAGGCAGCTACAGGCGAACCGATCGGGTGAGTTGTCATCCGATCGGTTGACTGATTCACAAATTTCCCAAGAGTACTGTACTCTCCACCCGGTCTGCCACCTAATCACCGCTTCAGCTCAACCGATCGGTTGATTTAACTCCAAAATTTCCCGAGAGCTATGCTATTTTCACCCGATTTGCCACCTGGTCAGCCGCATGTGCCACCCGATCGGTTGGTTGATGTCCTGATACGGTCATCTTTAGATACGACTCACCCAATCGGTTGATGCATCACCCGATCAATTGAGAGCAATTTCCTGCACAGATACAAAAAATCATCTAAGTCACCCGATGAAAGTCCCCATAGCAGAATTTATTCACTAAAAAATTAAGAAAACTAATCCTGAAAATAACGACGAGGGTTCAGAACATGGGTTGCCTCCCATGAAGCGTTGTTGTTTAAAGTTGTTTGCTCAACTCCCGATATATGATCTTCACTGGGGTTGATGCGGGTGATGCCCAATGATCGACATCCTTTCAGCTTTTGGAGCAGCGACCCTTGTCGGTGATAGAGGTGACAGGTAGATGCTCTCAACGATCCTCTCGCTGATGGTGTACGGGGGCTTTTCCCTCACGTTGGCGTCAACCGCCACTCTTCGCAGGATCCGGATTTCGTCAGTAGTGAGCCCCAAGGGCTCCTTTGCCTTGCTCTCTGTCAAGGCAACCTTCTTGAATCGGGGAGGAGTTGTCCATGAGATGCACACCTCTCCAGCTACTTCTTCTTCTTTCAACCCAATGTGTTCCTCAAGGCCCCCAAGCTATCGGGGGGTTCCTCGAGAGAACCTCCCAAGCTCCAGCTTCAATGATTCTTTCTTCCTCGACATCAGTAGATTACACCTTTGTTCCTCCGGTGGATGCTTCATCGACAATCCCAAATCAAACTCTACTTTTTGTTCCCCGACATTCAGGGACAGCTTACACTTCTTCATATCAATGAGTACGCCAGCGGTCGCCATGAAGGGCCTCCCAAGAATAATCGGGGTATGATTGTCCTCCGGCATGTCCATTACTACAAAATCCACAGGCACGTGTACGCCGCTGACGTTCACCGACAAGTCGTCCACAACCCCCACCCGATACTTCACCGATCTGTCTACCAGTTGCAGAGTAATTCCGGTGGGTTCAAGGTCGACCATTTTTATCCTCCTGAATAATGATAGAGGCATCAGACTCACGCTCGCAACCAAGTCGACGAGCGCTCGATTGATTTTCACCTCTCCTATCGATCGTCGGATGGAGAAGCTCCTTGGGTCCTTGAGCTTTGGCGGATTCGCTCGTTGAATCAGAGCGCTGCACTCCACTGTCAGGACGACTTTCTCTTTCCTTGTATCCTTCGTTACCAAATCCTTCAGAAATTTGGCATATGAAGGGATGGTCTCTATAGCCTCTAGGAAGGCGATCTGCAAACTTAAGTCTTTCACCATATCGAAAAACTTACCGTACTTCTCCTCTATTTTCGCATTGGCAAGTTATTGGGGAAATGGAACCGTAGGTTTGAAGACTCTCAAGTTTCCCTCCTCATTCTTCTTCTTTTCTTCTTCAGAAACTCCTTCCGGAGTCATGGTGTTAGATGACGAAACTCCATCGTCATTTGCTTTTACATTTGGTCTCCTATCGACCAATGGAGCTTCGGGTTCCTTAGCGGCCTCCCTAGTCGGAATCTGTGTACCGCTTCTCAAGACTATCGCAGACACATTCGCATGATTATGCGTCAAGGCCAATGTTTGATTGGGCCCCTAGGATTGACCTCCGGCTGACCCGGCAATTGGCCCAGTGCCCTCTGAAGATTGGCCACTTGCAACCCGAACTGGGTCACTTGGTCGGCCAAAGCCTTCTGCCCAGTCTGCAGCTGCAGCTTAAGCTTCTCCTGGTTTGTTATATATTGGGTCAAGAGACTCTCGACCGGAGAGATTACCCGTTGTTGGTTATTTGGTTGGTGCTGTGGCGGGGGCTGCTGATTTCTCAAGGGGTATTATTGAAACATCTGCTGGGGTTGTTGTTGCTGCTGGTACAACTGCTGCTGCCGCCGAGGTGGCTGATACAATCGTTGATGTGGTTGCTGGGGCTGCTGGTATGGTGCTCTATAGCTCAGGTTCGGGTGGTTCCGGTTATTTGGAGAATACGCCAGATTTGAGCTTGTCCTCGGTGGATAGGGCGCATTACCTGTCGGTTTATAGAAAAGAGCGCTCGTCTGATCCACCGATGGTGATATATCACCACTATCAAAGCCTCCCAAGACTTCAGCTTCTACTGCTGCCACTTGCTGGGTGTTGGCCCCTCAGCTCCTACCATAAATGCCAAGATCTAGGTAGATAGCAAATTTAATTTGCTAGAAAATTTGTCGACCTCTTCTACTCGGTGCATTCCTCCAGATCTGAGCGTGGCGTGTTCATCGCACCACCATTCATTATTATATGCCATGTTCTCCAGAATGTTTCCGGCATCTTCTTCGTTCCTTGACATGAAGGACCCTCCAGCCGCGGCATCCATTGAGGATTTCAGATCATCCCTCAACCTATTCTAGAATAAATTGATGATCTGACATTTGGGGTGCTCATGGTGAGGGAATTTCCGTTACATCTCTTTATACCTCATCCATGCCTCGTACAAGCATTCGTGACTGGCTTGGGAGAAGGAGGAGATCTCGCTTCTCAGCTTCATCGTCTTCCCAGGGGGAAAGAACTTGTTCATGAAAGCGTTGGACAACTTCTCCCAAGTTGTGAAAGTATTGGGGTCCTTCCCCGTCAACCATTGTTTGGCCTTTTCCCGCAGAGAGAATGGGAACAATCTGAGCCGGATGGCTTCAGTCGATACACCTTTGATTCTGAAAGTGTCGCACTTCTGCAGAAATGAGTCCAGGTGCTTAATTAGGCTCTCCACAGGAGCTCCTGAAAATTGGTCCTGTTGGATCCATGTCACCAATGACGGCTTCAGCTCGAAACTTCCGATCGTAATGGCCGGAGGCTAGATGCTGGACGTGGACCCGATGGACGGCATCGAGTACTCAAGCAAGGACTTCTAGGGAGGGATATTTTCTCCCATGGTGTCAGCCTCTTCTATTCTTCTACTCTCAGCATTCAAACGCCTCGCGGTGGCGTTAATCTCTGGATCTAGAGGAATCAAGTCGTCAAGACTTCTTGTATACCCGCGCATGAAAAATCAAGAAACACCCGTAAAGCACGTATGGTATAATTTCAGATAATAGAAAAAAGAAACTAAAGAGTAAAAAATAAAAATAAAAATGTAGAATGCGAAAATTATCGCGTGGTGGGGATGTGAACTAGTCTCTAGGGTTCATAGGGTCCTAAAAGAAACAAGCACGTTGCCTCCCCGGCAACGGCGCCATAAAGCTTGACGTCCCCTATATTTAGCAATATATGCAGTAGGATCGGGGATGCCAGATTTAAATATTTGTAACCGTAAGAGCACGGTGTTGTAGTGTGGCTTGGGGGTCGAACTCAGGGAGGCGTGTGTTGTGCTTGTTGTCAAGAAGGAACTGGATCACCCGATGGATGAGCTAGCCCGATCAATCAGTTGGTTGTCACGAAGTAGGAATACGAAAGATGTAAGATGTATAAGGAAACCCAGGACTTTGGTTTCCACCCTATCATGTGCCCTGTCTATTACGACCGATGGATATGAATATGATTGGATTTTAGGGTTTAGTGGTGAGACGTTGCATCTAAGTGTGATACCTAGCGTCTCATGAGCCGATATTCTGGTCGATGCCCAGGATGATACGCTAGGTCTACCCGGGTTTGGTCGGTGGGCATTCCCGTGTACATTAACACTTACCGACTTCGGGAGCACTAAGCTCGCAAGGATTACTCCCAACATTTCATCCTGCCGTTCCTACGCGCTAGGATTCAATGTATACGCTAGGGGTGTGAGCTGTGGTTAGGGGATCAAATGCCTGTTTTATTTTCCCTTGGCCCGATGGTCAAAGGCGGCCTTCCTCCCGCCAGTGACAATAAAACACCCCGCGTAACCATCTAAATTCCAAAATCCTATCGAAACCCTAATCATATTGTCACGCCCCGCTTCCCAAAAATATGGAGGCGAAGCGTGAGAAGGTCCGCTCAGACTTGAAGCTCCAAAGCCGCAAGTCTGATAAGCGTCAATTTACACAAAGTAGCACGTCCCTGTAATGTGACTCGGAAAAAGCAATAACAATAATAGAAAAAGAGGCAAATAATGAAATTATTCATCCCAAAGTCCAGATAAAATTCAACAACCAGAAATACCACCAGGCAACAAAAAGAGTCTAAGAGAAAAGGCCCAGCATGGCCAACAAGATAACTAACAACAACGATGCTACTCACCGACAACAACAACAACGACTAAAGGTAGAACTGTGGAGGAAACTAGGACTGGTCATCGGTGTCCTCGTACTCCTCATCAGTAACTGGAACGGGCTCAAACTCCACGAACTCCTCACCCTCAACTGTGGGCTCTGGCTCAGCAACTAACATGAGACACCCAAAGAGAAGGGGCACATGTCAGCAAGTCTACAAGACTTGTGCAAGGAAACAAAAGGCAGGTAAAAGCAACTAGCAATCCTAAAGTATGCATGTCATGGCAGTTAAAGTAAAAGTGTAACAAGTATAGTAAAAAGGTACAAGCATGGAATGGATGTCAAGTTTACAAGGAACAATCACACAGACTAGTACAAGTAAAGTAAGCACGTCGTGCACAGAGATTTTGCCCTTTGGCTAGAGTGGCTGTACGTGCCAACTCTTACGCTCAAGTGACCGTTTATCCCTACCCCTCCACGTGTATCGAGCCAGGGCTTTACCCCCGAACATGGAATGCTCGCTTCTGGATCACAAGCCAGGAAGTGTTTTTAACAAGGATGGCGTTGGGTTATGCCAGCATAACGGGTGCCTAGCCGGTAACACGGAAACACGGATTTGTACAAGGATTTGTAGCGTGTGCTACGATGCAACATGCAAAGAGATGACATGTAAAATGGATGCACATGACAAATATTCGAATAGAAATTGCGTACCGTTAAAGAAAAGTAAATATGACAGTCAAATGTATGACATGGTATGACAAGGACAATTCTAGCTTCGTTGTCAAGCTAGAATTTGGATTTGCGCCTAGACCGCTATCATTTCACGGTCTAGTCTCTTTCACGCTAAAACAAAGCAATGGCCTAAAACATGGCCTACAACAAGGTTGGCAAGTTTCCCTTGCCTGGTACCGAGGTTTGTTGGTCGACGAGAGTTGTCACACAAATCGCTACTCTACGGAAATTAGGGTTCGCTGTTTTGGCAAAACAGAAAATTAGAATCAAGATCTACTCCATATTTTTGTATTGGAATCCTATGACATCTAGTAATCAATTTTTATTAGGTTTTCTAAGTTACGGTGAGGGTTATGGGGAGATTAAAGGTAGGTCTACTAACCGTTACGAAGCGAAGTTTGAGACGCCTACGGATCTGCGGTAGGAGAAGATCTCGCCGGATTCCGGATTTACCGTCGCCAAATCGGATCTAGCACGGCAACGGAAGAAGCGATCCGGAAAGACTAGGGTTGAAGAGAATTGCTCACGGCCGAAATGCTACAGATCTGGAGATTTGAGTTCGTCGGGAAAATTCTGGAGCAAAAGGAGATTTTAGGGTTTTTGGGGTCGGTTGGCGGCCTACGGGGGTGGTGCCGGCGCAAAGGAAGATGAGGGGGAGCACAGGAGGATGAAGAATGGCAAGAGGAAAGTTGGGGGATGATTGGGGAAGAAGGTTGGCTTGGAGAAGTGAAGAAAGAATAGAAATGGTCGGGGGTTTAAATAAAAAGAATTAGCGGTGGCTACGACTTAACCTAGGTTTACTGGGCAATTTAGTCGGTCAGAGAAGAGTGGTCGACCGACTAGTTTGGGATCTAGTCAGTCGGTCGTCCAACTGACACCGACTAAAATCAAACAGTGAACAGGGTTGGTACAGGGAAGGCATAATTAGTCGGTCTGTGAAGACCCGTCGACCGACTAGTTTGGGATCTAGTCGGTCGGTGAACGTTCATGAACCGACTAAAGGTCGAATAAGATAGATAATGAGTACTGACAGTTAGTCGGTCTGAGAAGAAACTCTAACCGACTAGTTTCTCAACTAGTCGGTCGATAGTTGTTCTCTGACCGACTAACTGTAAACAGTAACTCAGCCGACAAAAAGGTACTCTGTACAAGTCGGTCTGAGAACAAGTCTTGACCGACTAGTTTCATAACTAGTCGGTCGATGAATGTGCTTAGACCGACTAATTGTAAACAGTAACTCAGTCGAAATTACTGAGAAGAACTAGCCGGTCTGTGAAGTGTTGCCGACCGACTAGATGGCAATCTAGTCGGTTGGCTCTCCTTCATAAACCAACTAAGATGCACGAAAAGTGCCGATTCGAAGTGCGAAGCTTCGGGAAGATTTCTATGACCTCTAGGATCGCTCTATCTCTAGGATAAGAACGCTATGGAGCTTAACGTAAGAACGTCTGACAGGGAAAAGCACACAAGGAGAAAACACCCAATATTATTCATATAATAGTCATTACAAAAAAACCGGTCGTTACATCCTCCCCACCTTAAGAAAAATTCCGCCCTCGGAATTTCCTAACACTCACGTGTCAAGGAACAAAAGTGGATAGCGCTCTCTCATCTCGTCTTCTCTCTCCCAAGCTGACTCACCTGGCGAGCCGTGTCGCCACATCACCCTAACAAGATCGACTGTCTTGTTCCGAAGTGACTTCTGACGCCTGTCCAAAATCTGCACTTGCTGCTGGTCATACGTCAGATCGGGGCGAACAGTGATCTCCGAGAAATCCACAGCATGAGATGGATCGCTGATGTACCGACGAAGCTGCGGCACATGGAAGACATCGTGAACTCCTTCCAAAGATGGTGGCAAGGCTAAATGGTAGGCTACCTCGCCGATCCTCTCCAGAATGTCAAATGGTCCAATGTATCTCGGGCTCAGCTTCCCTCGTTTCCCAAAGCGAATCACTCGTCGATTCGGGGAAATCTTCAGAAACACATGGTCACCTGGCTGAAACTCCAGCGGACGTCATTTAGCATCAGCCCAATGCTTAAAACGGTCCTGAGCAATCCTCAGCCTCTCTCGTATGTTCCTCACAACATCCACGGCCTCCACAATCATCTCAGGTCCTAACAGCTCCCGATCTCCAATGTCATCACAGCTCAGTGGCGATCGACATTTCTTGCCGTATAGCGCGGCAAAAGGTGCCATGCCAATACTCGCCTGGTAGCTGTTATTGTAGGCAAACTCCATGAGGTGGAGATGATCCTCCCAGGAACCCTTGAAGTCCAACATACACGCCCTCAGCATGTCCTCCAAGATCTGGATCGTCCTCTCGGACTGGCCATCCGTCTGTGGATGGTACGCCGTGCTGAAACTCAAACTCGTACCCAAACTCTTCTGCAGACTCTGCCAGAACTGAAATGTGAACCTCGTGTCTCTGTCTGACATGATACTCACAGGGACTCCGTGAAGTCGTATGATCTCCTGCACGATTCATGTTACATCACTATCTAAACTAGGAAGAAAGAAATTAAAACGGAGAGCAAAAAGATTTACCTCCATATATTTCCTCGCTAGCGCCTCAGTATACTGTCTTACTCGGAAAGGAATAAAGTGTGCGGATTTGGTCAATCGGTCTACGATCACCCAAATCACGGCATTCTGCTTCAGACTCCGAGGTAGTCCAGTCACGAAGTCCATAGTGATGTGTTGCCAATTCCACTCTGGGATCGGAAGCGGTTGTAGCAACCCCGTCGTACGCTGATGCTCCGCTTTTACCTGCTAGCAAACCAGGCACTTGGCTATGCTCCGAGCCACATCCTCTACATACCATGCCACCAAAAGTTCAAGCGAAGATCCTTATACATCTTGGTCCCACCAGGATGCACAGAATACGACGAACTGTGTGCTTCCACCAGCAACTCCTCTCTGATGTCTCCAGCTGGCACACACAACCTGGCTCCAAACCTCAGCGAGCCATCCTCATGAATCACAAAATCTGTCCGCAGACCGGCTTCCACCAACTCCCGAATCTTCACCAACTTCGGGTCTCCAGCCTGTCCAGCCTTGATCCTATCCACGATCGTTGACTGTATCTGCATACACATCAACGAAGAGACCTCACTAGGCAGAACAATCTCAATACCGGACTCGCAAAAATCCTGCTGCAATCTCCACTGCGAAGTCAACAACATCACCGTCGGAAGTCTACTCAGCGCATCCGGAACCACATTCACCTTGCCAGGGTGATACTGCAAATCGATCTCGTAGTCCGCCATGAGCTCCAACCACCGACGATGTTGCATGTTGAGCTCCTTCTGAGTAAAAATATACTTCAAGCTTTTGTGATCGGTGAAGATCTTCACCTTCTCACTCAGCAGGAAGTGCCTCCAAATCTTGAGCGCAAACACGACAGCAGCCAACTCTAAATCATGCGTCGGGTAATTCTTCTCATGAGCCTTAAGCTGACGAGAAGCATACGCAACCACGTGCCCATGCTGATGCAATACACAACCGAGACCCTTGCCAGAAGCATCGCAAAAGATCTCGAATCCTCCACTCCGATCAGGCACAGCAAGAACAGGGGCAGACGTCAGACTCTCCTTCAGAACACCAAAAGCCTTCTCATAATCATCAGTCCAAACATAAGGTACATCCTTTCGCGTCAGTCTGGTCATCGGCTCGGCAATACGGGAGAAGTCCTTAATGAAACGCCGATAATAACCAGCCAATCGAAGGAAACTTCGGATCTCAGATGCTGACCGCGGAACAGGCCACTCCCTGATAGCCTTAATATTCTCGGGGTCCACCGAAATACCATCTCCAGTCACCACATGCCCGAGAAAAGCAACTCTGTCCAGCCAAAACTTGCACTTGGAATACTTAGCATACAACCGATGCTTCCTCAAAATCTCTAATACTGTCCTCAAGTGCGACGCATGCTCCTCCTCTGACTTTGAGTAGATCAGGATGTCGTCAATTACTGAGAAGAACTAGCCGGTCTGTGAAGTGTTGCTGACCGACTAGATGGCAATCTAGTCGGTTGGCTCTCCTTCATGAACCAACTAAGATGCACGAAAAGTGCCGATTCGAAGCGCGAAGCTTCGGGAAGATTCCTATGGCCTCTAGGATCGCTCTAGCTCTAGGATAAGGACGCTATGAAGCTTAACGTAAGAACATCTGACAGGGAAAAGCACACAAGGAGAAAACACCCAATATTATTCATATAATAGTCATTACAAAAAACCGGTCATTACACATATGGTCGTTCTAGGGAGAACCCACGAAGGGGCTTCCACCAAAATCCCAGATTGGGAAACTACTCACGATTCATGGCAAAAATATCAACACAACAAAATTTAGCCATCAGAATCAAAATCAGGAGATAGAAATATGGAGCAAATAGCATTTAGAACTAAATATCAAAGTTACAGAATGATCAGAAAACTTACAAGACAAAATAAATTTCGAGCCGTCAAAAGTCCCAAAAAAAGACAGAAAAATAACTGGTTTTCGTTCAGGGAAAACCTAGGGCTATTTATAGAAAACACGGCCACTCGATCGATTGAAGCATCAACCGATCGGGTGATCCAATCGTCGACTTTGCCTTCAGCTCTTGAGATACATCAACCGGTCGTTGACCCGATTGGTTGATGTCACTGGGTTGTGATTTGGAAGATTTGGCTGCAAATGAACTGATCGGGGGAGATGTCACCCGATCGGTTGGAATTCAGCTCCAAAAAGACAAAGAGCTCTGTTGGATTCACCTGATCGCTGAACCGATCAGGTGAGCTGCTCTTCACTTCTGCTCCTGTCCGGGTCGGATATGCGTGCACCAACCGATCGGGTGGCTCTGTCCACCCGATCGGTTGAGGGCTGATACATGGAATTCTTCGACGTTTGGCCCTCAGGATCGCGCGTGACACCTCCCGTTGCTCCAGGGACTCATGATATCTGCTATATATGTCCCCAGCGCTGTTATTCTCCTGCATTGGCACAAAAACACAAAGAAGTGAAAGAAAACTAAATATCACAAGAGAATGGATACGGACTGACGGAAAACAACGAAAAATCACAAAGAAGACGTGCGTGAATATATAAAATATAATCGCATGTCACCTGAGCAATAGACTTAAAGAGCGATGCAAGTGTGGCTAGAGGAGCAGGTGTAGCTGTGAGCAGAGGAGCATGTACTAGTATAACAGGTGGTACACGCTGCATCCTCAAGATGTCTATAATATCCCTAATATCCCGGCTCACTGACTCGTGGTGGGTGGCGATCGAGCAGGTGAGGGTGGCAAAGTTACGCCTCAAACCAGCAACCTCATCCTCCACTACTGACAAGCGTGTGTAAATGAGGCGGGATTCAAGTGGTGGACATGCGCCCCTAGGGGCATCTCTCTCAACACGGCCTCGTGCATGTGCTGCACGGGGTCTGAAAGCAAACTTGGGAGAGGGTGGCCTAGGGCAGATCTCGGTGAAGGATGGGATAGGAATTGGGCCAAGATCAAGTGCGAAGGTCGAAGCAGGGACTCAGAAACAGGAGTCATCGTGGCAACAGAAGTGTAGACATAAGTCACGACGCTATCAATCAATACCACAGTGGTTACAGGAAGAGTAGCTGTGGACCCCGAGATGGTGTGATCGAAAGGAATGGGGTCCACGACTGCAGAGAGTATGCTGGCAGTGACAGAATGGGTTGGGACAGAACATGTGAGGACTTGCTCCAAAATGAGTAAGGTCATGGGCTCAGGAGTGACAGGAACACACGTGCCTTTGGGTCTGGGCACAGAAGAAAGTGTGACGGTGGCCTTGGGGATAAAGGTGCGGACGGCCCCGGGGGTCACTGCGGTGGTGGTGGTGGCATTGATAGAAGTAAGGACAGAAGTGCTCACCCGTGGTGTGGTGGTGGTGGTGGAAGTGCAGGCAGGCTAATCATCAGAACTAAGCTCTTAGTCCTCGTCACCATCCTCAACGACGGGCTGGGCAGATGGCTGGGTGGGAGGCTCAAGGACGTGGATGCGCGGGATGGGATGAATGCCAGGAAGGACCCAGTCAAGAATGACTGACTCTATCTATGTGAGATTGGGGTAGGGAAGATACATATTATGCTCGCGATGGGTGCCTAGAAGATAGATCCAGTGGTGCTCACAGTGGGGCCTGATGAAGTGCATGCAAGCAAGCACATCTGCGTCAAGTCTGGTAGGCCCGGGTGCTACCACTAGATTGTCTAAGAGTGCAAGGCCAAGCATTAGAGAGAAAATGGTGAAGAAACCATCACAACAGATCTCTGTGGTGGTGGGGGCCTGGAGAAGAAGGTGGTGGCATAGTCCAGAGGCTGTATCGGACAATAAGAATGGGCGGAGTGTGCCGTCAGTCCACTGTCTAATGGCACGGGGCATCCCTATAAGGTGTGGAAGCTCTGGAAAGGAAAGGGTCCTGACCTCATGTTTGGAGAAGACGATGGTGACGATATGGCGATGAGCAAATTGGAGGCAGGGGTGGATAATGGAGGATGACTTCGCCCTACTTGGGATGAAGCCGCGAAGAACTGTAATCTGACGCCAGGACTCCTCGGCATCAAATAAGCCGAGCTCAACGTTCGGAGAGTAGGCCTGTCTAGATCGGGGATAAGATGGAAATGGAAATGGGCACGGATCATGTCGTATATGATCACAACGTTACGATCCAGCAGCCAGAAATGGATATTGCTCCCCTCCCTGACGATAGAGCTCATTGCCTCATAAGTGAGGCGAGTGTATGTGCGGGCATGCATCGTCAGGAAGTGGTCCCATCATATGGTTAGGTAGAGTCACTGGACACCCTGAAATATGCCCAGGCTCATGATGGCGGTGATGTATGCGAAGCGGGTATGGATGATGCGGCGGCACGATACGACTTCGAATCGCACGCGGTGAGCAGCATCCCTGAAGACAATTTCTATGTCCTCAAAGTGCCGGTGGGTGGCTGTGTAGGTGGTGGAGGTGGCATGAGAATGGGAGTGGCAATGGTGCGTGGGGCCTCTAGTGCTAGAGGTGTGGGAGATTGTGAGTGTGAGGATGTGGGCAAGGACATGGTGACAACCAAATGCTCATCGGGAGAGGGTGATCGACGACTACGATGTGTCGTCCTAGAAGAGGAGGGACCGGGGTCGACGTCCTCCCTCTTCTTGGTCGGTGCTACCTAGGCCTTAACCTAGGTGGCATCGTGCGAGTGTGTAGCTAAACGATGAGAACAAGTGATACGGAAATATAAAATAAGAGCGGAACGAATATACCGATATCGATAGTCGCAATAAAAGACAATGGCGAGTGCATGTGCGAAGCCATGAAGCCGAATCTTCCCCAAGCTATCCCAAACCAAGCTTCTCCTCGAAATGCTCCAATCGTACCTACAATTGGTAATGGAATGGAGAGAGGGGAGTGTAGAGAGGGGGGAGAAAGAGGGGTGGAGGTGAGAGAGGGGGCATCAGACTGAGCTGATGGAGGGGCGGCACTCGGGCTGTGGATGGCGGCGAGTGCGACAGAGGTCCGGCGCATGGGTGCAGATCGAGCAGAGGTAGAGCTTGGGAGTTCAGGGAGCTTAGGCTGTTAGGTTTGTGATTTGGGGAAAAAATGTCGGGGTCGGCTCGGTTTAAAATAAGATTTGATTCGGATTAAGTTTTTTGGGCCCCACGTTTTAGTTGCTGCTCAGTTGAGCTCAAAAGATAGAAACAATTTGAAAAATTGGACCCCAAAGCTGCGCCCAACTGCTCGACCGAGCTGTTTTTTCAACTCGGTCGAGCTGAATCTAAATAGAGTAGTGATTTTCAGCTCATATTACTCCTACTGTAGCTCGACTGAGTAGGGTAGCTACTCCGTCTAGTCAAATTGATTTCCAGAGCGCTGTTTTGATCACATTTGGACCCCTATTATAACTCGACCGAGCAGGGTAGCTACTAAGTCGAGTCCAATTAGAAACAGAGTGCTCTTTTGGCCCTTCCCTCCATCTTACTGTAGCTCGACCATGTAGGGTAGCTACTCAGTCTAGTGGCATCCTTCTGCTCCCAAGCTAAGTGTGGCTCTTCTCATCGTCTCCTTTCAGTTCCTTCTCTTCTTTACCAACATTTTGTGTGCTCTCTCTATTTCTCACATGTACAAGGAAGAACAATCAGAAATTTTTATATTTTTATATTTTATGATTTTCTAATAAATTAAATGCATTTTTATTTTGGTTTTTTTGAATAAAAAGAAGAACAGAAAGAAATAAATAAAACTAAAAAGTTAAAAATTTCAGGTTGCCTCCAGATAAGCGCTTGTTTAAAGTCGTAAGCTCGACTCCCTGAAGATTTTCAATTTGTGGTGCGACACTCGGTGAGAGTGCGACTCTCTCCGCCTTCAAGTGGCTCGCCTGCCACGTATAGCTTTAATCATTGGCCGTTCACCTTGAATCGGCCATTTTCCCCTCAATTTCTACTGCCCCACCAGGAGATAAGCTTGTTATCTTGAAGGGGCTGGACCATCTCGATTTTAACTTCCCAAGGAAGAGTCATTGTCACGACCCGCTTCCCTAAAATGGAGGCGAGGTGTGAGAAGTCCGCTCAGACTTGGAGCTGTAAGGCTCCAGTAAAACGTCTGGAATAACCAAGTATAGGTCCTTGCAAATGCGAAGCAGAACAAAGATAATAATTAAGAAAAGAGACATATAAAATAATTTCAATCTCAGAATGTCCACAATAAATTCCAACATCACAGGAAAGCCACCAGGCTAAAAAGAAGAGTCTAAAAGGAGAGTACAAGAGTCTGAAAGAGGCCTAAGGCATGGCTGACATAATACATAACATCAACAAGAAAAGAGAGGTGCTACGCACCGACAGCCTAACAACGACTAAGCAGAAAACAACAACAGCAAGAAGGAGCTCTAGGACTGGTCTTCAATGTCCTCGAACTCAACACCTGCAACATGTTCGTCCTCGACGACCAACTCTGGCTCACAATCTAACATGTGACACCCAAAAGAGAAAAGGGGCACATGTCAGCAAGTCTACTAGAGACTTGTGCAAGGAAACTAAAAGAAGGAAAGAAACCTAGCAGTTCTAAAATGTGCGATGACATGGCAGTTTAATGCCTGGATGCAACAAGTGAGACAATGCAATAAGTATGACATGGCAGCAAGTATAACATTCACACGGATTTTTACAAGTCAAGTAACATGTCGTGCTCAGAGTTTACGCCTTACAGCTGAAGTGGCTGTACGGGCACACTTCTACGCTGAGTGGTCGCTTAACCCTACCCCTCCACGTGTAATCGGGCATTAGCTTTTAAACAACACATGTAGCCCGCTTCTGGATCACGAGCTAGGAAATATATTTGGCATAGGGTTGTGCCTGCAACGCAGGTGCCTAGCCTCAACAGGTCGGGCATTGGCTTTTGTCCAACATATGTAGCCCGCTTCTGGATCACGAGCCAGGAAGTGTATTTGGCATAGGGTTGTGCCTGCAACGCAGGTGCCTAGCTATGACAAAGAAGTACGTAGCGTGTGCTAGAATGCAACATTCAAGCATGGATGACATGGCATGGCAAGTTATAATTTAAGAGCGTACAGATAAGGAATTTAAACGTGACAGGCAGAGCACAAGTAAAGAGAATGTAGTTATGAAAATTTAAACGTGACAGGCAGAAATGCATGAATGACATGGCAGGGGTGACAGATCTAGCTTCGTTGTCAAGCTAGATCTTAAAATTGCGTCTAGGCGAGTATCATTTCGTCACCTAGTCTCTTTTACGCCTAAAATAAGAAATGGCCTAAAGCACGGCCTAAACAAAGAACTGGCAAGTTTCACTTGCCTAAAATACGTGATGGTACCACAATTCTCAAGGTCCGATCATAGATTCACAAAGTCCAGAGCTCCCATGCTCAGTCCAACAATCAGCCTACAGTCCCGTATTATTAAGTTTGATTAGTGAGTTACAAAGAAGTAAAAATATTCGTTTTTAATCTTGAATTAACATGCGATGGTTGGGGTTCCTACGGTTAGAAATATACCCTCACACGACGCGAGAGCTACACTGACGTCGGGTAGCGACATCAGGGGTTGAATTAACAGCAGTGTGTGACGTCCCACTGCACGATAGCGATCAGCGTCAACGGCAGATGATAGTGACAATGAATGACGACCAGCCGGGTAGCGGCACGATCACCGAACAGCGACACGGAGGGAGAGGATTGCCGTACGACGTTCTACGGCCTGCTGTCGAGTTGTGCATGGCAACGGCACAACGGGGCACACGACAAGTGGATGAAGGGGTTGTCGGATGGGTTAACGGCAGATTCGAGGGTGTACGAGCTGTTTGATGTGGAGAGGGCTGGAGGATGAGTGGTGTGAGGCTGATCATGAGGAGGAGCAAGGTGATGCGGCTAAGGGAGGGACCACATCAGATCCGTGCGGCAATTGCAAGGTGGTGCACCAGCAACATAGGGCCGGGGGGTGTGTTTACGGTAGCTTGGGAAATGTGGACTGATCTAAGCGGCCATCGGCAGCCCTAGGAGGTCGGACATCATGGCTTAAGGGTGGAGGAGAGGGCGGTATTGGTGTTCTCGCGGGTTCGGCAAGGGGAGCCGCAGAGAAGCAAGTTACCGGTGTTCTAGGGGCTGTGCGGCAATGAAAGTTGGAAGGAGAGGGGATCACCGACAATAGGAGGCCGGTCGTTCACCATGGGGAGAGATGGTGGTGGTTCAGATCCATGGTGGGGCTGTCGTTTGAGGGCGAAAGGTGGTAGAGATGGCCGGTACCCCAGGTGGCCGGAGTTGTTGCTGGGCGACTAAGGGGGGCCTGTGACTTGGCCGGAGAAGGTGGCCGAGCGCCTGGGCACGTGAGTAGCGTGGATGCCGCAGAGGAGAGAACGCTGCGTGAGCGTAAGGGAAAGAGGAGATCTCGGCTTGCGTGTGGGAGCTGGCGATCTTGATGCGTGGAGGAGAAGGAGATAGAGGCGGCTGCTGCTAAGGTTTAGACCTATGGCTATTTTATTAAAAGGAAATGGATGTATAGGGCAGCACGTGTGCTGGCTAAGCTTAGAGTTTTATATAATAATATTTGAGTGAGGATTGGCGGCATATGGGCTGGGTTGTGAGTCTAGGAAGCAGCTAGGTTCTAGATTTAGTTTTCTAATGTTTTCCTAGTCTCTCTCCTTACTCTTGTGCTGTGTGCATGAGTGCTAAGGCTAGGTTATATTAGGAAAGTGATTTGGAAAATTATTAATAAGATGTGTTTTTAATAGGTTGATTAAGATTGTACTAGGGGTAAGCTTGGGTTGTACCGCAAGTTGAAAGTGATAAGAGCGAAAGTCAAATTAAACAGTGTCCAAAAAATATACTAAAAGTACCGGGCCGATCATGACGACGAGAGAAGCAAAACTAATAATACGGATCACAAGTTTGATGACGGGAAAATGAAATTAAAAATAAAAAGGTCTCACGACAAAAGTGAAAATCGCGACGCCTCACCAAATAAAGTCAAATCGTGGGAGAACGACCCGTGAAATGACATTCCAAAATAATTCTACGATTTAATACTCTTCGAGAGGGTCACAACGGTATATCACACCATAGGGTTCGGATTCGGGCAAAGTCTAAAATAAATATGTGCACGAACAAGACTACGTGCACGAAAAGCGTATAAAGGATACGGGGTCCAAAGGCGGCAGTAAATCCAAGTTGGGCACACGTCGGGGGGTCAGCTTGCTAAGGATACAACCAAGATGCTACGGCCCTATTGACTCAACGACACGACACACACACACACACACACAAAGCAACAAAACCAATCAGGTACCCGAAATTGCTAACGCACAACCGTATTACAAATAGCGAGTACATGCCGTGACATCCTACCCACCTTAAAATAAAGTCCGTCCTCGGACTTTCTAATTATAAATATCTCTAGCCAGACTAGTAGCTATACCAATCACATCACACTATAATTCAAACCAGGTATAGTCATTACATGTGCTTATATATGCACTAGGTAGTCAAACATTAACAGTACTAACAAGTTTATATATTCACGCACATTATACACTTATACCTATCATAGTCAATCAAATTCATACACGTATTTCAATCATCCATATAATCACGTACATCCTCATATACCTATTAAACACTTATTACATACCTTGGTGCACATACTCACATACAAATAAATAGTTCACACCAGCAAATAGAATCGTAGTACTTCACGTGTGGATAACTACTTATGCACAAAACAACCATGGGTATACTACTCCCCAATATTTCCTAGTATACATCCAACACCAAACACATTAACACATGTAATCACACCATACCATTACTGAATCATGTTCACTATATCTAGTATACATTCACCATTACTAGAATTTCACAAATATACAGTCATTCCAATGCACGCAGATACTTCACCATATATTCACATCACATACAGTCCTATAACTATATTCAAGACTCATCACACGTACCAGAGTCACCAATACATATAACTAATCACATATTTACCCGTGCATGGTGCACACACACACACACGCTGACATTTCATTCATATATACTAATCATACCACTATATACTCAGCACATCTACGCACCTAGTTTAGCTAGCACACATACGTATACACAGGCAAGTCCTTAGTAAATAAATATACCACAGACCAACACCTATAACTACATACTGATACAGCCACCCACAATCACATGCGTAACACAACCAGGCACAAACATTTCTATCACTATACATACATCATCCATCGCTATATTCATGCTACTACACGCAAACCACAGACATACGTAACAATATACTTAGAGTATACCCACACAAGCTTGAGTGAGACTCAAAACACATATCAAAAAACTCTATATACGTAACACGGTATCTATACATATACGAATACCACCCCAATGTATACACATCTACCAACATAAACATACACATACTATAATGTCAATCACACTTAATATTTAGTCAGGTAACACCCACATAGTTCAATCACTTTATATAATATCACAGACATCTGCACACGTATAATTATAATACCCTCCCTAATACATGCATTCACCGTATAGTCACACACATGTAACACATATATTCACACCATATCCTTCTACCTATAATTAGTATACCAACACATCTACATCATACATAGTTAAGATATGCAATAGTCGTGTATACCTCATGGTATACACGCATACGACATCCCGTAAAAGCAAGCAATACCAACCAAAATTATAATCCTACTACCATATGTATATCACATATATACTCATGCAGCAAATACATAACTACTTACGTCTAAGCACAATACATATCTACGTACGAGCACCTACTCACACGTACTAACATATAGGTCATATAATAGGCCTACTCACTTAACTATAAGTACACCTATTATCAGTACGCCTAACATTCACCTGAATTATTATATATATATATATATATACATATCACGCAATCACAAGTATCTTCGAACCACATACTCAACTAACAGATATTCCAACACTAATTCCTAAGTGATATAGCTATCCGCACCTATATAATAACACCACCAAATATACAACTTCACACTTATATCACGAATAAAACTGATTATACATACATAATACAAGAGTCAAATATTAATATCCTAAGGGTAGCACGCTCATACGGGTCCACACACTCCACCTACGTGCATGCACCACCACGACATAACAACTTATACTAATGGGCCCACCAAACTATACTAAGGTTGACACAGGCAACGACAGGCACTAATGGCCAAACAATAGGAAAGAAACCGAAGCCATAAGCGTAATGAAGGGAAGATCGAAAAGCATGAGTTCAGATAGGACGAAGATAAGGAGACAGCTTGGTTAGATGAATCATGGGTGTCATTGTGGATGTTTAGGTGGGAAAGAAAGATGTAATGGTACTCAGTTAGGATACAGGAAAATAGTGTGTAAAAGATATAAGTTAAAATACGAAGAGTACAACACCGGTCGTACCTCAAAAGTTGAAGTTCTCTTATGCATAGAAAACTATTGGTGGTCGATAAAAAGAGTTGTTCGAAACAAGTTTGAGTCGCATATACATAATAAGAGGAAATGGTTTATTGGCTTATTGAAAAATTATTATAAGGAAGAAGTAAAACATTCACACGAACATTAAGGACATATGTTAGAAAATATTAAGCGGTAGTAATTTAATAATTTCGTCAAAAGTTTCGAAATTCAAAGAATGAAATCAGATCAACCATAGTGTAGAGAATTTAAGCTCATGCTAAATGTTTTCCAAGTCTTAAAACTGGAGAGAAATTTCAAATGAATAATATTGAAAATGCTTTTAGATAAACCCAGATTTGCCAAACAAACTGATTTATACAAAGATCTTAAAGTACGAGTACCACGAACCTAGAACTGATATATATAAAAATAATTGAAGTTCTATTTATCTTGAAAGATATTCTAAAGTATATATGGTAAATGTCTAAAATGAATTTCGTAGTTTAGAAAAAGATGGTATATCGAACTATCAAAATAGTAATAAAGTTTTAAAACCAAAATGCGAGATATCAGTTAGCAAATAGCTACGAGATAGTCATTAAAAATTACAACCAATAGACTCCAAAATCTACGAAAGGATTTTAACTCAATCGAATTGTGAGGAATTAAATACATAAGAAGAGGGTTTTAAAAACAACAATTAAACTGAGCGAAAACTTTTAATAAGGGAAAAATCGAAATTGACTTTGGAGGATTCAAGATTTGCAACAGAGAAAATTTGAAAGATTAACGATAATCTCCATGAAGCGATCACGTGAAATGAGGGAAAGAATAAGATCGCGTGGTTTCATACAAAATACGCCTAGGATATGACTCTCGAAACTTTACGGGGAACTCCTATGGTCGACCAAATAAAGATTAGGAAACTTAGCGCTAAGATTTCCTAAGGATCTAGACTGTAATGAACTGCGTCCGGCTTGGCCCGAAATCGATGAACCCGAGCGAACGACTAAAGAATTTCTAGAAGTCTAATATGATCAGAGCTAGGCAAGAACCACTAAGGTAACTCCTAAGACGATTATAACAATTTCTAGCAAGTAGTCTAGCTAACAATCAGGGACCTCTACCTAGTAAGCACAGACGTCTAACTAAGTCTTACTATAGTCCTGATCTAATGGATTCCCTACTAAGCTGAGATAAATGTTCGGGCAACACATCTACCAGCCACCTAAGACATAGAAAACAATTAAAATTAGACTCAGGGCTTATGATTTGGATGTTTTAATTTATTTAATGGACATTCTATTATTTTTTATCGTTGTTCCGATAATTCACAGTTGCAAGAGGGACCTGCATGGGCCACCAATAAAACCTGTCACGACCCGCTTCCCTAAAATGGAGGCGAGGCGTGAGAAGTCCGCTTAGACATGGCGCTGTGAGGCTCCAGTCTGTAAAGCATCTGGAATAACCAAGTATAGGTCCTTGCAAATGCGAAGCAGAACAAAGATAATAATAAAGAAAAGAGACATATAAAATTATTTCAATCTCAGAATGTCCACAATAAATTCCAACATCACAGAAAAGCCACCAGGCTAAAAAGAAGAGTCTAAAAGGAGAGTACAAGAGTCTGAAAGAGGCCTAAAGCATGGCCGACATAATACATAACATCAACAAGAAAAGAGAAGTGCTACACACCGACAGCCTAACACCGACTAAGCAGAAAACAACAACAGCAAGAAGGAGCTCTAGGACTGGTCTCCAATGTCCTCGAACTCAACACCTGCAACCTATTCGTCCTCGAAGACCAACTCTTGCTCACAATCTAACATGTGACACCCAAAAGAGAAAAGGGGCACATATCAGCAAGTCTACTAGAGACTTGTGCAAGGAAACTAAAAGAAGGAAAGCAACCTAGCAGTTCTAAAATGTGCGATGACATGGCAGTTAAATGTCTGGATGCAACAAGTGAGACAATGCAATAAGTATGACATGGCAGCAGGTATAACATTCACACGGGTTTTTACAAGTCAAGTAACATGTCGTGCTCAGAGTTTATGCCTTACAGCTGAAGTGGCTGTACGGGCACACTTCTACGCTGAGTGATCGCTTAACCCTACCCTCCACGTGTAATTGGGCATTGGCTTTTGACCAACACATGTAGCCCGCTTCTGGATCACGAGCCAGGAAATATATTTGGCATAGGGTTGTGCCTGCAACGCAGGTGCCTAGCCTCAACAAGTCGGGCATTGGCTTTTGTCCAACACATGTAGCCCGCTTCTGGATCACGAACCGGGCAGTGTATTTGGCATAGGGTTGTGCCTGCAACGCAGGTGCCTAGCTGTGACAAGGAAGTACGTAGCTTGTGCTACAAATGCAACATTCAAGCATGGATGACATGGCATGGCAAGTTATAATTTAAGAGCGTACAGATAAGGAATTTAAACATGACAGGCAGAGCACAAATAAAGAGCATGCAGTTATGAAAATTTAAACGTGACAGGTAGAAATGCATGAATGACATGTCAGGGTGACAGATCTAGCTTCGTTGTCAAGCTAGATCTTAAAATTGGGTCTTGGCGAGTATCATTTCATCGCCTAGTCTCTTTTACGCCTAAAATAAGAAATGGCCTAAAGCACGGCCTAAACAAAGAACTGGCAAGTTTCACTTGCCTGAAATACGTGATGGTACCACAATTCTCAAGGTCCGATCACAGATTCACAAAGTCCAGAGCTCCCACGCTCAGTCCAACAATCAGCCTACAGTCCCGTATTATTAAGTTTGATTAGTGAGTTACAAAGAAGTAAAAATATTCATTTTTAATCTTGAATTAACATACGATGGTTGGGGTTCCTACGGTTAGAAATATACCCTCACACGACGCGAGAGCTACACTGACGTCGGGTAGCGATGTCAGTGATTGAATTAACAGAAGTGTGTGACGTCCCACTGCACGGTATCGATCAGCGTCAACGGCAGACGATAGTGACAACAAACGACGACCAGCCGGGTAGCGGCATGATCACCGAACAACGAAACAGAGGGAGTGGATAGCCGTACGATGTTCTACGGCCTGTTTTCAAGTTGTGCATGGCAACAGCACAACGGGGAACACGACATGTGGATGAAGGGGTTGTCGGATGGGTTAACGGCAAATTCGAGGGTGTACGAGCTGTTTGATGTGGAGAGGGCTGGAGGATGAGTGGTGTGAGGCTGATCATGAAGAGGAGCAAGGAGATGCTGCTAAGGGAGGGACCGCGACAGATCCGTGCAGCAATTGCAAGGTGGTGCACCGGTAACATAGGGCTGGGGGTGTGTTTTCGGCAGCTTGGGAAATGTGGACTGATCTAAGCGGCCATCGGCAGCCCTAGGAGGTCAGACATCATGGCTTAAGGGTGGAGGAGAGGGCGGTATTGGTGTTCTCGTGGGTTCGGCAAGGGGAGCCACGGAGAAGCAAGTGGCCGGTGTTCTAGGGGTTGTGCGGCAATGAAAGTTGGAGGGAGAGGGGATCACCGGCAATAGGAGGCCGGCCGTTCACCATGGGGAGAGATGGTGGTGGTTCGGATCCATGGTGTGGCTGTCGTTTGAGGGCAAAAGGTGGGAGAGATGGCCGGTACCCCAGGTGGCTGGAGTTGTTGCTGGGTGACTAAGGGGGGCTGGCGACTTGGCCGGAGAAGGTGGCCGAGCGCCTGGGCACGTGAGTAGCGTGGATACCGCGGAGGAGAGAACCCTGCTTGAGCGTGAGGGAAAGAGGAGATCTCAGCTTGCGTGTGGGAGCTGGCGATATTGATGCGTGGAGGAGAATGATATAGAGGTGGCTGCTGCTAAGGTTTAGACCATTAAAAGGAAATGGATGTCTAGGGCAGCACGTGGGCTGGCTAAGCTTAGAATTTTATATAATAATATTTGAGTGAGGAATGGCAGCATATGGGCTGGGTTGTGAGTTTAGGAAGTAGCTAGGTTCTAGATTTAGTTTTCTAATGTTTTCCTAGTCTCTCTCCTTACTCTTGTGCTGTGTGCATGAGTGCTAAGGCTAGGTTATTTTAGGAAAGTGATTTTGAAAATTATTAATAAGATTTGTATTTAATAGGTTGATTAAGATTGTACTAGGGGTAAGCTTGGGTTGTACCGCAAGTTGAAAGTGATAAGAGTGAAAGTCCAATTAAACAATGTTCGAAAAATATACTAAACATACCGGGCCGATCGTGACGACGAGAGAAGCAAAACTAAGAAGACGGATCACAAGTTTGATGACGGAGAAACGAAATTAAAAATAAAAAGGTCTCACGACAAAAGTGAAAATCGCGACGCCTCACCAAACAAAGTCAAATCGTGGGAGAACGACCCGTGAAATGACGTTCCAAAATAATTCCACTATTTAATACTCTTCGAGAGGGTCACAACGGCATATCACACCATAGGGTTCGGATTCGGACAGAGTCTAAAATAAATACGTGCACGAAAAGCGTATAAAGGATACGGGGTCCAAAGGCGACAGTAAATCCAAGTTGGGCACACGTCGGGGGATCGGCTTGCTAAGGATGCAACCAAGATGCTACGGCCCTATCGGTTCAACGACACGACACACACACAAAGCAAGAAAACCAATCATGTACCCGAAATTGCTATACGCACAGCCGTATTACGAATAGCGAGTACAGGCCGTGACAGTCATAGCCTTGTGTTGTAGAGAAGCACTATGTCACCAACGTCGAACCGTTTCACTGTGATTTGCTTGTCATGGTAGACTTTGGTTCTCTCCTTGTATATCCTTTCATTCTCATAAGCATGTTGCCGGATTTCTTCGAGCTCATTGATATCCAAGAATTGATGTGTGGCGGTGCTTTTATAGTCATAAGTCATCTTCTTTATTACCCAATAGGTTCTATGCTCCAATTCCATCGGTAGATGGCATTTTTTCGTATAATAACATGTAGGGGTTGGTCCAATGTGGGTCTTGAAAGCGGTGTGGTATGCCCAAAATGCGTCACTCAATCTTTGGGACCAATCTCTTCTCGATCCGCTCACCGTTTTCTTTAGGGTGCTCTTGATTTCACTATTGGTGACTTCGACTTGGCCACTAGTTTGGGGATGGTAGGCACGGCCAACCTTGTGATAGACCCCATACTTTTTTAGCATTGATTCGAATTTCTTTTCAATGAAGTGACTCCCCCCGTCACTTATTACCATTCTTGGGACTCTAAAGCAGGGAAAGGTTGTGTGCTTGAAAAATTTGGCGACCACCTTTGCATCATTCGTTGGGGTGGCTATGGCTTCCACTCACTTTGAGACATAATCCACTGCAACTAGGATATACCTGTTACCGTTGCTTGACGGAAAGGGTCACATAAAATTAATCCCCCAGCAGTCAAATAATTCTATCTTCAAGATTCCTTGTAGGGGAATTTCATTCTTCTTCGTGATATTCCCCATTTTTGGCACCTGTCGCATGATCTAATATAGTTGTTTGCGTCCTTGAAGATGGTGGGACAATAGAAACCACTTTTGAGGATTTTTGTTGTAGTTTTAGTGACTACTGCATGACCGATGCAAGGTTGATCGTGGCAATGTGAAATGATGGATTCAATCTCTTCCTTTGGAATGCAACATCTGATAATCCCATCGGCGCATATCTTGAATAAGTACAGATCCTCCCAAAAGAAATTTCTAGCTTCATGTAGGAACTTCCTCCTTTGATAGGTTACCATGCCATGTGGTATTATACCGCTTACAAAATAGTTCACTATGTCGGCATACCAAGGTGCATCAGAAGAGGTTATCATAAATAGTTGCTCACTGGTGAATGAATCATCAATAGTTAAACTATCATCCCCATGCTTGTGGATCAATCGTGATAAATGGTCTACCACTACGTTTTCAGCCCCGTCTTGTCTTTGATTTCTATATCGAATTCTTGGAGAAGGAGGATCCATAGTATAAGATGTGTCTTTGCATCCTTTTTGCTCAGCAGGTATCTCAGTACCACATGATCGGTATGTATTATTACCTTGGATCCCAAAAGATAAGATCTGAACTTCTCACTGGAGTATACTACTGCCAGTAGTTCCTTTTCGTTTGTGGTGTAGTTCTTCTTAGCATCATCCAAAGTCTTGCTAGCATAGTATATGGCGTGAATCTTTCCCTCTTTCGTTTGGCCTAGAACGACCCCAACTGCGTGGTCACTAGCATCACACATCAACTCAAACGGTAGATTCCAATCCGGTGGTTGTATAATAGGAGCTGAAATGAGAGCTTCTTTAAATCTGTTAAAAGCTAGCAAACAAGCGTCAGAAAACACAAAAGGAGCGACCTTCACAAGGAGCCCCGTTAGAGGGCGAACAATGCTAGAAAAGTCTTTTATGAAGCGACGGTAGAATCCTGCATTGGCTAAGAAACCATGGATGCCCTTAAGATTGGTCGGAGGCGGCTTGATGACTTCAACTTTGGCCATATCAACTTCGATACCCTTAGAGGAGACGACGTGGCCAAGAACCACTCCCTCTGTTACCATGAAATGACACTTTTCCCAATTTAAAGTCAAGTTATTATCATTGCATCGTTCTAAAACATTAGACAAATTGCCTAAGCAAGCATCAAAGTTGGTGCCATAAACGGAAAATTTATCCATGAAAACTTCCATAATATTCTCAATGAAGTCCGAGAAAATAGACGACATTCACATTTGGAATGTCACGGGTGCATTACATAATCCAAACGGCATTCTTCAATATACGAAGGTGCCATAAGGACATGTAAACATCGTTTTTTCTTGGTCTTCACGATGAAATGTGATTTGGAAGAATCCGGCATACCCATCAAGGTAACAGAAATATTTGTGCTTGGCAAGTCGCGCAAGCAAATGGTCAATGAATGGGAGGGGAAAATGATCTTTTCTGGTCGCCTTATTAAGTTTTCTATAATCAACACACGTGCGCTAACCAGTGATAGTCCAAGTGAATATCAATTCCTTTTTATCGTTCCTCACAACGGTCATGCCTCCTCATTGGGGACAACCTGAATTGGACTAACCCATTTACTGAATGAAATATGATAGATGATACCGGCTTCAAGCAATTATAACACCGCTTTTTTGACTACTTCTTTCATGTTAGGATTCAATCGCCTTTAAGTCTCAATGAAAGTAGCTTCATTATCCTCGAGGTGGATTCTGTCGGTGCATATGGTTTCGCTAATGCCTTTCAGATCGGCAATGATGTACCCTTTCACCTTTCTATACGCTCTCAGGGTGTTCAGAAGGCTTTTCAATTATGGCTCAGTCAGGGAGGCACTAACAATGTTGGGATAAGTGGAATTCTCCCCTAAGAATGCATATTTTAAGTTAGCAAGAAGAGGTTTTAGTTATATCAGAGGGGGCACTATACCCCCATCATCGCTTGCCTGTGACAATGATGCATCTTCAATTATCGGTTTGGCTGCTGCGAATTCCTCTTCGGTGGATTTTTAGGATGAGCATGGTGATGATGGTGCATCGTGATAGACGTCTGCAAAGTCCATCTCCATGGGATTAGGCTCCATTGTAAACCTGTCAATTGGAATAAGATTTTCAGCTTTACACGTATTATAAGGTGTAGAGTAAAGAGGGCTTTCCTGAATGATGTCGCCTTCAAGCTGCTCAGGTTCTACACACTCGTCGTGGATGTAGTCTTCGTATGTCCCGGTTTGGAGGATATTATCACCATAGAAGTGTAGAGAGTCTCCCTCGTACCATACATAGACTCCGCCAGAGATGGGGATGCCGTCCAAGAACTCTGCATCCTTGAAGGTGCTTGCTATGAAAATCGAGAGCCCTTGAACCATAAGATCCTCCGTAGGAAATCGAACCGAACCGTTGGTCCATACATCGGTCACGACGCTTTCCAAGATACGCATGAATTGGGAGTCACTCAGTGGTTCACATGCCTAGAATTACAGAGTCTTAATGGCACAGAGGTGCATCACGTCCTCCTTCAAAGCTTATATGGATGTCATCCTCAATGGTACATATATCAGAGACATTGTTTAGTATATAATCTATAACCATTTGTTGGGACTCATCACCTGCTGTGTAGGTTCCCGATCCGATGAATCGGACTGCATCTAGCAGTCCCTTGCTGCGCATTTGACCTTGGCTCCCTCCATGTATGAGTCCTGATGATCATATTCTTTGTATGGAGAGGAGCTAAACCCATCTGAGTCTCTTTCAGAATCACTGATACAACACACTTGCATCTCCATAATACCCGATCACTTATAAAGAATATTGACTGGAGAGAAGTGTCAGTAACAAAGGAATAAAGAGAATAAAAATATGAAAAGATAGGAGATGGTAAGAGTTTCTTACAAGTTCTTCAGTAAAGAAATAAACCCAAGTAATAACCGTTACTTCCCCGGCAACGGCGCCAAAAGCATGATGCGCCCAGAATTAACCTCAAAACACACCTAGCTATGACACAAATCACACGGAGATAAATCCCTGCTAACAGTGCCAAATGATAGATGCATTCCTAAATTAACCCCAGAAATTACCGCAAGTGCATGGTGTCAGGCTTTGAAGTATAGAAAAATATCGAACCCACAGAGAGGTGATGTTAATTGACTTGGGTATTTTCCAGATCTCGGAACAATGTCAGCATGCGTATTGAAATTGGTTGTCACAAAATATCTCTTATCAAGATTATCAACAATATAAAAACAACTAGGGCAATAGGACTCACCACTAGGATCGTTGGATGTCGATGCTAGGTTAGAATTATTATGTTGTAATGGCTTTATTAAGGGGAGATTGTCGCATCTAAGATGTAGAACTCATGACAAACTCTCGTTGTGTCACTCGGCTAACGTATCCTGTGTAGTCCCACCTCATGGATGACTTCACACGATGCATGCATTAAGGGCAATAACTATACTCAATCTCTGCTCGTGCCACCTTGTGGATTAGAGCTTCGATCTGTGAATTGGTGGCTCGTCATTGGTGCTACTATCATAATCATTAATTAGTAATATAGGATGTCGATAGATCCCATCAAAGTGCGTGCCACTATCGTGGTCACAAACCCTAATTGGATTCACTAACATACTAATTAAGTTAGTAGGATATCCTTGCAAGATATGCACCACGTCGTGATTCACAAACTGTTGCCGGGTGGAATCCGCTCATAATGAATTTATATTGATGTGGGGAACCAAGGGCACACTGGCTACAAGTTTAGGGTGGAAGACGAGGCTAATCACGGTCTGAAGACGATTTGTAGATGAGGATATCAAGGTCGCCCGTCAAACGGAGTAGGTCGCACGCTCGCTGGTGAGTGTCGCTTGTCAGTTGGAGAAGGATGCCGTAGGTCACACGCTCGCCGGCAGCTGGGGAAAACTTCCTACAAGAAGAGCAACTCGTCAGAAATGCTGGGCCGACTGTCAGCCTGCAGCCCCTCTGATGCTTAAGTCTGTCGATGATTGATGAGAGAATGTCAGACACGAAGGGCAATCTTAGAGGTAGATCAGCGCATGCGTGGCAGACTAGTGTGGAAGGCACGAATATGTGGAGGATATTCGACCTTGAATATAAATAGAAGTGTTAGGAATTTGTTACTGATCCATGCAACCAACCTCCTTCTCGATTGGAGGAGAAGGTGTATTTATAGGCTGCTGGAGTCACTTGATTTTGCTGAGCTGGCAGTGTCAGGGTGTCAAGGATTCGACCATTGATGTTAGGACCGAATGCATCAGGTATGATTTTGTCAGGTAGTCAGAGCCATAAATGTCAGGTGGCGCTTTTGGCTGGCTGTCTGGCGGTAAAATGGCCGGGTGCGTTTTTGTCAGACTTTGTCTGTTGTGGAACTGGCAGTGATACTAGTGGCGTGTCTTCTTCCTACGTGGGCAGACTTCGTCTGGATGGAGAGGTAGGCGAGCTGCATCTAGGGCAAGCTACTTTGGGGAAAGCTAGCGTGGAGCATGTGCGATCAGCTTGAGGGCTCTTCCCTTTGATTCAGATGATGAGCTTGCTGCTCTACTTGGGTGAGCTTCTCTGAGACTCGATGAGCTCCTTGTCAAAGCTAGTTCTCACTAGGGAGATTCAGGGGGCCGTGTACTTGGGCTCGGTTAATGAGCTTGGCTGTCTGCAAGGGCGCACTGCTTTGAGCCTCGATGAGCTCTTCTTAGCCTTGGCAAACTGGTCCTCATTATTGAGGATTGTTGATGGGTTATTTGAGTGGTTTTATTCAAGTGGGCCTTTATCAGCTAGGCCAGCCTTTAGGGTGTAACAATTGCCGTCGTCATTCAAGCTTGGAGCAGGAAGCACGGCCCAGTTCGGATGATGTCACGCCCCGCTTCCCAAAAATATGGAGGCGAAGCGTGAGAAGGTCCACTCAGACTTGAAGCACAAAGCTGCAAGTCCGATAAGCGTCAATCAGCTTTAAATAGCAGGTCCTTGCAATGCGAAACGAAAGAAAGATAATAAAAGGAAATGAGACAAAAGAGAAATCTCAGAATATCCATAAAATAAGTTTCAACATCACAGAAAAAGCCACCAGGCTAAAAGAAAAAGAGTCTAAGGCCCAAACATGGCCAACAAAAGTACAACGTACAAAGCAGAGTGCCTCACACCGACAACTAATAGAAATCCTAAAACAAAAGGAGAACTCAGCGTGGTCACTAAGAATGGTCACCGGTGTTCGCAGAACTCCTCCCAGACAGAGTTGGGCTCAGGCTCAGCGTCAGCAAAACATAACGTACTCAGCAACGGTCTCTGGCTCAGGGTCTAACATGTGACACCCAAAAGAGCAAGGGGCACATGTCAGCAAGTCTACAAGAGACTTGTGCAAGGAAACTAAAAGTGAAGGTAAGCAACCTAGCAGTTCTAGCATGATGCAATGACATGGCAGTTAAAGTATGAGTGCAATAGGTAAAGTAAAGTAGAACAAGCAATCTAGCATGGCATGGCAAGAGTATTAAACTACTACCATTCACAAGTCACGTTTTCATGTCGTGCACAGAGTTCATGCCCTACAGCTAGAGTGGCTGATCGAGCCAGCTCCTAAGCTGAGTGGTCGCTCAACCCTACCCCTCCACGTGTATCGAGCCAGGGCATTACCCCCGAACGGGAATGCTCGCTTCTGGATCACGAGCTCGGAAGTGTTTTTCATGATGGCATAGGGGTGCACCTAGCCGGGACAAGCAAGTACAAGTATGTAGGTGTGCTACAAATGCAACATTCAATGCATAGATTACATGGCATGGCAAGCAGCAAGGCGTACAAGTAAGGAATTTAAACATGACAGTATAGTATGCATGAACAACAAGCTAAAGGGGCTGGATCTAGCTTCGTTGTCAAGCTAGATCAAATGAGGTGACAGATCTAGTTTCGTTGTCAAACTAGATTAATAGGCGTCTAGGCAGCTATCATTTCACTGTCTAGTCTCTTTTACGCTAAAAACAAGGAAGTGGCCTAAAAACATGGCCCTAAGCAAGAGTTGGCAAGTTTCACTTGCCTGCAAGTATAACGTCTGAGAAACATCGTCCAACGAGTCCAAAGTCACAAATATCCTACGTGCACAAGTCCACCGGCCTACATTCCCATTTTATTAATCTTGATTAGTGAATTCTAAAACATTTAAAAATACTTTACAAACATCAATTTTTAGGCTTAATTATCAGGCAATAGGTTGGGGGTCCTAGGGTGCAGATCGTTACCTCAACACGACGCGAAAGCTACAATGGCGTCGGTTAGCGACATCAGGGGTTGGAATATAAGAACGTACTCCAAGTCCAAATTCCAAATTAGATTCCTCGCTCAAATAGTTTGGGCAACAACCAGAGCAACGAACCAAGATTCAAAAGCTAAAACGTGCGACGACGGGCTACGACGTATTGCAACGTCGTAAATGATAAATCCACGAAGAAGAGACACCTAGGTGGTGCCCACGGTAGTTCTAGGGACCAATGGGGGACCCACAATACCTCTGGAGAACTTGAGGGCCCACGGTGGCAAGCGGTGCGGAAGTTGCGACGTTGCGACGAACGTCGCTCGGTCGGACACAGGCCTGACCGAGAAAAGCTCTCGGTCAGACATAGTGGACGGCGCTGTGCAGCGCTTGGGGGCGATGCGGAGCTGGGGCTCTCGGTCGGTGCGGGCAAAGTCTTCGGTCGGGCGCTTGGGGAACGGGGCTGCAGCGGTGTGAGGGTTGCAACGGAGCAGCGGGCGTGCGGAGCGGGGGATTCCTTCGGTCGGTGTGGGCGGGAGCGGGCGATGCGAAGCAGGCGGTGCGTTGCAATGGTGCAGGCGTTGCAACGGTGCAGGCGAAGCGGCGTACAGGCGAGATCTCTCGGTCAGACAGAGAGAAGTTCTCGGTCGGACGGGGTGCGATGCGAGCGGGCGGCTGCTGCGTTGCGGAGCGGAGCGGGTGTGGGGGTTGGCTTCGGTCGGTGCGGGGAAAACCAAGGAATTTCCTCGGTCAGACACTGGCGACGGCTGAACGGAGTTGCGACGAACGTCGCAAGCGAGAATGGGGGTTTTTGTGACGGCTAGGGTTGTTTGCTTGCGAAAATGAGTCATCCTAGGGGTTGTTTATATAGTGTAGAGGGGTTGACTTGGTCTAGGGCTAATTCTATTAGGATTTGGATTTAAAATTAATTAAAACCCAAACCCAAGCACTTCTATCCACACATGGCTAGGGTGCGGCCAAGATAGGAACTTTCATATACGAACTATTTGAAAAACTTTGGATCAGACTAACTACCAATAAAAGTCCCATCTAAACACCAAAGAAGAGTTTATATGGTTGGGTATGAAAAGATGATCATGAAAGTAAATGGAAAAAAAATCAGTCAAATAGTGAGGTTGTAAAATCGGAATCATTGAAGCACCACTAATAATGCTTCGATACTTCTCCAACAGGAAATTAGTCCTCCCCCATGAATTCTACTTGTTGAAAATGCCCATATTATTGAGAAGCTGCCATTTTGAGATCATACATGGTTTTACACCACAAAAAAGAGGAAAAATGGTATGTATGGCTTGAATTTCATACATTTATGTGCAAACCCTATAATTCCAGTCTGAAACAGAACAAAATATACAATGACCGAAAATGTGTAGAGCCATTTCTATCAAGAGATGTGTAGTACTGGACCATTTCTGATAATATAAAAGTCTAATACATTAAACTATTTAGAAGAAAATGAGCTTGAAAGAAAATGAGATTTAAATAAAATGAGATTTTGATTACAGGTCCAATGAGATGATCCAAAGAACCAACATACATGCCAAGATAAGCCAACCAATACCTGAAGCCAGATGCTTCTGGTGCAGTTGATAGTGCTGGTGCAGTCAGCTAATAATGAGACTGAAACTGAAGCTGAGATTTCAAGCCTTGTATTTAAGTCTCACATTTCATCAAATCCATTTATGCATCATCTTAATTGAATGTATTCATGGCTTAAGTCATTTTATTGAGAAACTCCAACAGATTATAAATTAAAAGTAGATTATAAATTATAAACTCCAACAGATCATCTCTAAATTCTTTGTAATAGATGTCAGTTTAACATTGAGCACCGAAATGTTATATATGTCAACTAAAAGTGTAACATTTAGTTTAACATTAAGATGGTCAGCTTAACATTTAGTTTAACATTTCGCATTTAAAAACTTAAGCACCGAAATGCAGACTATGGATAAAGGATGGATAAATGTAAGTGCAGCTTTCACCATTGCCCTTGTGTGTAGATTGTCACCAAGAAAACTTGCGCATACTCATCTAGTGAACATTTCGATTATTAAATGATTAAAGATGAAAGTGTTCTGAAAGTAGAAAAGCAGTGGCTTGAAAACTTGTATATTTCATGCAAGACTGGAGTAATACCAATGATTAAAATTGATGAACTGTTTTAATTGGTGTCCATGCATTATGACAACTTGGAAAAGCATGTTTGCTACAATAAAATGTCAAATATACTGAATATGAAAAGTTTTTCTGTTTTTTGTTTGAACGGGTGTGCCTTCTTGCACAAAAGGTACCTTTGTATGTGGCAACGAAGATGTCATCTATTCGGAAATCTTCTTTCTTCGTGTTAGCTTCTGATACATATGCTCAAGGTGCCCTCCGGTGGATAGGCTACAAACCAAGAATTAACAGAACAAAGATGAGAAAAAACACAGAGAAAGTTATAAGCATTAGATGGATAAGAAAGCTAATCTCTGCGGCTTCGAATACCTCAGCTCCTTTGCAAACCAAGGTTCGTCGAAAAAACACACAAAGAGAAATCAATAGAGAATGAGAATTCTTCGCATAACAATCCAGGAGTACTCGTGTGAATTCTAAGATACAGAGATCAGAAAATTTAATGTATCCGGAATAGAAATCCGTGCTCGTAGTAGCAAATCCAAAAAATTTCCTAGTCAGCGTGCCCTACAGATTTGCTGCTTGGATACTTTTGAGTGTTCAGACAAAATAGATTTATGTATTCATTTATTAGATCAACCGTCAAGAAGAAAACAACAACAACAATAAAACTTTAAGGGCACACACTTCTTGCCCTCTTGGGATCGACGTCTATGATGTTCATAACTTGCAACTGTTGGAGGATGTTGCGAGCTATAGCTCCACTGCTCTTGCAGAAACATGGTGGGCGACTTATGTTCCTCTTACGGCCACCATAGATCTTCTGAAAACCACCTACTCCAATGCACCGCCTCAGGTAAATCTTCCTTGCCACTGAAGCTACATAATCAAAAGAGATCAAAACATGAATGGAATAAATGACACATCAATGTACTAACTGTCAAAAACACACTGATGCATATTCAAGCACGCTTACTAGCCCTAATGTAGTACTAATCAGTGTCATACGGAGCAAGCTCCTTGAACCTTCATGTCTTCACAAAGTCAGACCAGTGAGGACTTCCATCCATTTCTAGTGATACCGATTCAAAATACATGAGAAAAAACAACTTTCAACGTTTGCGGTATAAGTTAGGGATCAAAAGCATGCAAATAAAATCATGTTTTATGCAAAAACTTGTGGCAAAAAGTACAATATCGAGATCATGTAATCATCAGCTGGGCCACTAAAAGCAGATGGTAATTTACTTCCATTTTACAGTGCAAATAGATACTTTCAAGAGAGATTTCAAAACTAAAAGTATATAAATTAGCAAAACCATTCAAGTCCTAACATGGTCCACCAAACCATTTTTTCAGTCATCGACTCATTGTACCTTAGAAACATTACATGTGCTCTAAATAGAAAAGCTAACAACGGCACATATGCCCTTTTGGATATATATGTTTTAGTAATTACTGCCTAATGATTTGTAATAGAGCCTTAGTTGGCATCCACTTGTGGAATTGAAGGTGTGCATGCCTAAGAAACTAACTTCATTAATAAAAAAGAGAATTCATGTGAACCCGGTACTTCGTTAAGGCATCATTCAAATATTACCATGGTTCTGTTACATCAGCCTGTATTGATCTCCATGATTCCCCAAAAGCCTTCTGATACTCATCTAGAACCTTCAAAAAGGAATTAGTTACATTAAAACCACAATAAGCACTGTATCCCGGACCAAAATAATATAATAGAAACAATAAATAACAAAGAAAATATGAACATTTAATAGATAATTATATGCCACAGAAGAAGCTTCATCAATCAAAACCATGCAACAATGAAACAGTCAGCAGTTCAGAATTTATTACATCAGCAAACAAAATCAAGATCCAATCCAATCAATGTCAGCACCTAATACATCATTCGTGGGTTATTCAAGCTATACAGACCATCTTATGGCATAGCCATATAATCCCTGAGTCGTGGATATTAACATGGTACTCCGACACAGACATTGTGGGTCAGACACTGCAATAATCGGAACCCAGGCATGAGGGCACAATCATAATTGTGTTTTTCTGGAAGTGTATACTTAACTCATCCAAATGAATGCAGTTGATCTGTGTTAGCATACTACAGACTCTAAAATTGGTAAAATGACCTATGAAACATTTACATTATCCAAAAGTGGACATGACTATAATTCGTGGTTTGTGGTCAACAAATGTTTACACATTAAGAAGGGAAGGATATAGATGGATATGCTTTTTATGTCCAGCCTTGTGAGCCTACAATTTTTGGTTGGGGGATATCTTACGTGTCATGGCATTCCCTGGCCACCGAGTAAAAAGAAAATAAAATGAGGGGTAAAAAGCCTGATCCAACATCATGGAGCCATATGCACTACTTGTAAATGTATCATGCACAAGTTTATAACTTGATGCATGTGATACTTATATAAAGGTAATAAGTTATTATGAAGCAACCAGGTGTTTATAGACAGCAAGGAGCAATAAAGAAAATCAACAATTGCAGGCAATGAACTGCCAAACAATTCAAGGAAGAGGTTATGCAAGAAATGCCTGTATGCAACATATTCATATACCATATAAAAATGTTATTTGCAAGTAAGGACCATGAATCTAGAAATAGAAACCTTGTAAGAAGTGAATGGATTTGCTGATCACTCATCACCATTTTCAAGTTCATTCCATGCACCGACCTTATTTCAACCCATGCCTTAGAACCAAGTTTTTTTTTGAAACATGTGACCTCACATTCATATCTCATGATCATCTCAAAGCCCCAGTTTCAAGCAACTCAGCCTTTTTAACAATAAAACAAAGATACACATGTTATCAACTCAGGCATAAGCATAAACCGCATGTCTCCCCTTGCTTCTGATTACAAAAGAGACACAATCCTTTTCCTTTCAGCTATGATGCACAATTCATTGTTCACCTACTCAAGAAAATACCAATAACTACTCCCAATTTGGGTCTCATTAATCAACTTAAATACTACTAACTTAATCTATCAAGAAATCTACAGATTTGCTGAAGACGTAAGTATCAAGCAAGGTTGTTTATTTAAAATGATCAATAAAAGGGTTATCTGGTACAAAATTTTCAACAAATTAATGTTTAATTCAGAGGGTGTCCCTTCAACCCAAAAAAACAAAACGAAAATATTGTCAAATGAGAACCTCATTCGATTGGAAGAAACTCAAATGAGAAGAAACTCTAGGTCATTAACTTAGATTGACCGTGAATTTTCATCAATTCACGCAGCTTTGCTCACTTGACATTTTCTGGAACTTTAATTGAAAATTTATAATCGATCATTCTCCAAATGTGAAAATTTTCCGTCTTCTGAAACAATCAAACATCCTAAAAATCTGTCTATCTATAGAACTCCAGTCATAGGGGAAAAAATCGATGTGGGTAAATCAACGCTATTTTATTAAGAACTAATGCTGAAAAATGTAAAGAACTAATCCTGAAAGGTATATGGACATACCACACTCCAACAATGAATCTTATGTTGATGTGGTAGTGAGATCAGTTTAGAGATCTCTTGCTTGTAATGCAAGAAGATGTGGTCATAGAAAACTGCTGGGGTTCCAGGATGTGTCAGGATGTATGCATATCCTTACATTTCCTTGCCAGATGGGAATCTCCAGTGACCCTAAAGAATAATTAAGATAATAAATCAAGCTCCAAGCTGAAGTAATGAGGGATGATCTGTGAAGCTAGAATGATACATAAAAATACTGGATATGTATTTAATATGAGATAACATTAGCACGCTTCACAAATATTATGATACTATGACATGAAGTGTGAAATGATACATAAAAAAACAAATCCAATATTTAAGGCCAGCGTCTACTTTAAATCAACAATAACTACTACTACAACCAAGAACAACAACTACATCAAGTTATATTCTTGAATTTATTTTTTTGTTATTGATGTATACTGTAATTGTTCTCTAGAATATATCTGAAATATTTCTAGACCATTTGATTTTTCTCGAGAAGTTAGTTTTTTTTCTTTTCCCCCTACAAATTGTGAGCTAGAACACGATGAAGTTAGCAAACCCTAACAATGAAATTGTGAGTTAGAACACGATGAAGTTAGCAAACCCTAACAATGAAATTGTGAGCTAGAACACGATGAAGAAGATGTCTTACCTTGCTAAAATTCTCATGGGTTGACTGAGCGTTGGATCAAGGCAAGAGCAAAACCCCTAATTCCCCACATCAAAAGAACTGCTGGGCAATAGGGGTTCTGAGAGAGGGCAAGACTTTAAGAGGGCGAAGCGCGAGCTCCTGAGAACGGTAAGGATGAGCATATATCTCAGAAAAATATTTGGACAATAATTTATTCTAGCTTCATATAAATTTCCAAATATTCCATCTTCATATAAGTTTCTGATGTATCCATCAATTCCTAAAATCATTAATCGGTGACATCCAAAAATTAATAAAATAACAATAAAACAATAATCTAAACAATAATCTAAACAATAATCTAAACAATAATGCAGAAAAATAATTTTTCTAGTTGAGTCTGAACAATAATGTATAAAACAATAATCTAAACATCGTGTCACATGCCTAAATGAACAGATTACATGCCTATATGAACAGATCTCAAACCTAAGAGAACAAATTCCAAACCCCTTACTTGCAAGTACAATCCGTAGAGCAAGATGGCTACGTCGTTCTGGAACTTGGAGATCAGGCCGTTCCCCATCGTGGAGCAGCCCTGTGATCCGCCGAATCCAACGTCGGCCATGGCGCCCTCCACATCCGAGAGAACAAAAACCCCTCTCATCCTCTTCTGAAGGACGGCGATCAGAGATCTGGGAGAGCTTCTGAAGGACGGCGAGATTTTCGACCAAAACCCCTCTCATCTGCGAGAGGAGGACGTTGGCCGAAGCTGTTGATGGCTTTTCGTAGGGCGTGAGGTTGCCAGCGTGCCAGGAGGAGAGGGGCGAGGCTGGGGCCTGTTCTTTTTGATTTCCCCAAAATGAGGGACACGTGAACCACAGTTTCCCCTTAAATTTAGAAAGATTTCAGTTTCTCTCATTGGTTTCACACTAAAATTCAAATTTCCCCCCCAAATTTCAAAATTACAACTTAAACTCTTATCCAATTTCTCCTATCCAATATCTCTTATCCAATAACTCATATAACATCCCTCATTTTTATACCCTAAATACAACTCAACCCTTTATCCAATTTCTCTTATCCAATTTCTCTTATCCATATCTCATTATAACATCCCTCTATATACCCCCAAATACAATTCAAACCATTATCCAATTTCTCTTATCAAAAACTCTTATCCAAAACCCCATGATAACATCCCTATTTTATAGAATAGCTATATATATATATATATATATATATATATATATATATATATATATATATATATATATATATATATATATATATATGATGTTGCACCCTCTTTTGTGTCACACTTTGCTATATTGTTTATCGTATCTGTGTGATGTATGTTATGTTGTCTCCATGTATGCTTCACTCTTCTTGATATGCTTTTGAGACAATATATGGATTTGATATTGATTAATTCATGCTCTTTCGTTGATGTGATGAATTTGTGAAAATTATTTATCTAAAATGTTGATATTGGATCTCCATTCCATTACTCACATGTGTATATGATGAGATTTTATGAGTTTTTGATTCGATATATCTTTATACTCCTTGATTGTTGTTAGTTCGTATTTAGCACTATTATTGTTGTTGTTATTTGCTTCCACCTTTTTGGATAATGCCATAGGGGAGAGAATAAACATACAAGATTCATGATGGATGTGCTAAGTATGTTCTAACGCTTGAATCTAAGATTTTCGTTGCCTTAGATTCAGGGGGAGTAAGATTACAATGAATAGGGATTTTATTTCCTAGATTTCTTGAATTGAATTCATTCATATCTAACTCATTTGCTTCAATATTTGTTGACTAACTTGATTGGCATCTATGTAGGGGGAGTAAGTTTTCATTGCGCACAACTATTTATCTTTTTTGTTTATGTTTGTTTGTCATCATCAAAAAGGGGGAGAATGTTGAGTATTGGACTTCTCCCTACTTGGTGTTAATGATGAGTAAACATAAATACTTGTGACTAATCCCCTATTTTGCAGTTAGTCCATTGCCTAAGCTTATTATGAAGATCAACTAGCAATGGATGACTCACAAACGTCATTGAAGGCAAATGATATGAATTGGATTATCGTAGATTGATGATTGAAGCTCCGTAAAGACTTCAAGCTCATACGATGGAAAGAAGAGATTATTCGTCAATGTAATTTTTCTTTTATCTCTTTTAGTATGTAGCTCAAAAGTAGAACTTTGATGGAGCACTCACACACATCTACATTCTGTCATAGGACATCTTTAGACTTTTGTCCTTTGATCCCAATTCAATCCTCTTGTGTTTGTGCTAGGATTGTTTATAATAGCCGACTGCTTAACGGTTTACAGTCGCATGTCTCATCAACAGTCGACTGTGTTTTGTTCTATAGTCGTCTGTTATGCACAGACTATTACAATGTAGTTTTTTGGCCTTCTCTAATTATCTCGCACAGGCTACTGTTGAACGTTTAACAGGCACATGTCCTAGTGATAGTCGACTGTGAATGGTTCATCAGTCATCAATTTCTCCTTGCCCAAACTCTGTTTGATCTGATTTCTACGGCCAGTCGACTTATGTTGTATATACAGTTGACTGTCTATTAGATCAGTCGACTTTCTATGCTGCAACAGTCGCCTGTCTGTAAGTCTATTCTTTGACTCAGCTCTCTGGAAATTTCTCCTGTCTTTGACAGTCGTCTGTTTAAGGATATACAGTCGCCTGTTCTGATTAACAGTCGACTGTGTTCCTTGCATCAGTCGTCTGTCCTGTATCTTGTGATATTTCCAGTATTTTATCGAACTTACTCTTCTCTCGGCCAGTCGCCTGTCGAAGAATGTACAGTCGCCTCTTGGTTTAACAGACGACTGTTTTGGCTTCATCAGTCGACAGTTCACGTGGTAAGTTACCGTTATGAATTCTCACATACCTTTGCTGACTGTGCAACAGTCGACTGTGGATTGTTCAACAGTCGACTGTCGCGAGTTCAGATTATATCCGTTGAGATTTTTCTCACGGATTTCGATTGGGTTTTTACCTAAACTGTTTTGTGGATTTGAGAAAGCTATAAATAGAGCTTCTACTGTTCCATTGGAAGGTTACTCATTTATTGCAAAATCCTTAAAGCTTTTATTTCTAAAGATCAAAGCTTTCAAGTCCAAAGCCTTAAGTATTTCCAAATCTTGTTCTCTTGCTCTCCAACCTAGAACCAAAGTTTGATCTTCTAGGCATTTGGTGCAGTCAAGAGAAAGGGCTTTCACCTCTCTTCCAAGAGAGTTCTTCAACACACATCACACTTCTCCTTCAAGTTCTACTTCAAGGCATAGGTGATTGTAAGTGTTGCTTTCATGTTTCATAACTTTCGTTATTTGATTTGTGCTCTCGGTTGTGAGAGTGGTTTTGCTTGCTCCCAAGTTGTGGGAGTCAAGGACATCAATTGTATTCGATTGCACTTGTAGGGTTGCTACAAGTGGGCTATAAGGAAATCTCAAGTTAGAGTTCTAACTTGAGTATCCGGTGGTATCCGGGTGGTAGGGACGTAGGATTATCGGGAACAAGTCGGGAGTTGACTTGGGTAATCCGAACCCTTGAAACATATCTGCGTTTGCGTGTGTTTCTCTTTGGGTCGTTTTTCTATTCCGCACTATTCGTTAGATTGCATTTTATTTGGCGTAAATTCGTTTTAGTTTTGCATAAACACTATTCAACCACCCTTCTAGTGTTTTCCCCATAGACAAGGTCCTTACAGGACATTGGTATATCCTATATTGCCCGCCATTGTTGGGGCATTTCCATGTCCGCCCAAGACCCATAGCTCCACTGTAGAATGAGGCAACCCCCACCTTCCTCATAAAGAGCCATCAATGGCAGGCAGTTTGATGGCAGGCAGTTACACTCCATCATGGCCCACTGTAATAGCCACTAATTACCAATTTAGGGCTACATTCACGGCGGTGGTTACTCCAATAAGGCCACTTCATTAGTGGGAAGTTACAAGCCACGAGGAGGACAAATACTCCGAGAAACAATGGAGAAAGAGGGTGCAGATCCTACATTGAGGTATCACAATACTCTTTACTTCTCAACTTTGCATTTACTCATACATATATCTCGGTGTGACGGTGATCGGAGGACCTCCTATATGTCGATCCTAGCCACTCGAGCCCCTTTAAAGTCATCTATTGACTTTGCCATCGAAGGGGATTTGGTCGGTCCCCAGACCCCTGACGATTTTCGTATGTTGCAGATCTCCTCAAAGACGCCCCAGAGTTGGATCGAGCTTCAGATCTATAGCTCAGATTTAGCTCTTTCAGACCCGAGATGCGCCTCCTGCAGGTCTCACTTTTTAGGCGACGACGCGCCATGTCACACGAGACGAGACGTGCACACCGGCGCAATTTACTGTGTGACGGATTTTTCCGTCAAAACAACACAGCTTCGAATTCATTTCTTGTTTGGTTAAGTGATAGGCAAATACAAACCATGCCTACCAAATTTTTAGGTAGAGAGCTGGTTCAGCATGCCGAGGCCGGTCGGTCTAGTTCTCGCAAGAATTTTTTATCCTTTCTTTTTGTAGATATGATCGACAAAATAACATTCTGATCACGTTCAGAGCACACTGCACGTGTAGATGACTGTATATTAAATTAGAAAGGATAAGCATGCATACAGTGATATTGGGACTAGCTCTGAATTCATTTAATGCATGGTTGATTGGTTTCGAGATGCTCAAAGACAAACTATGCCGACAAGGAGACAACCCATAAATGATTATGAAGAAATAACATTCAAGAAAGACACAGATTTAACATGGTTCGGCTATAAACTCTAGCCTACATCCACACGAAGAAGAGAGAGTTTTCTTATTTCAATTGTGTTACAATGAGGAGGGTAGCCGGCAATATTTATAAGGCTAGCAAAACCCTAGAAACAAATATAGTAACAACAATATATGTGCTCATCAAATATCAACCACATATAGAAGGGATCCAACGGACCCTATTCTCTCTTCTTTCCAATACTCCCCCTCAAGTTGGTGCGAAAATGTCGATAGAGCCCAACTTGGACAATATCTCTTGGAATCTAGCAGCGGGTAAACCTTTGGTGAAGATATCGGCCAGTTGTTGATCACTACGAACAAAGGGAGTGCATATGGTATTGGCTTGTTTATTCTCTCGGACAAAGTGACAATCTACCTCAATGTGTTTAGTCCTTTCATGAAATACAGGATTTGATGCAATATGAATCGCCGCTTGATTATCACAGAACATCATTGTAGGTCGAGATGAACCAAAACCTAAATCATTGAGAAGAGCCCGAAGCCAAATTATTTCACTTGTTGTGGAGGCCATTGCACGGTATTCAGCTTCTGCACTTGATCGAGCTACCACATTTTGCTTTTTACTCTTCCAAGTGACTAAATTTCCACCAACAAATGTGCAATAACCCGTGGTAGATCTTCTATCAACAGGACATCCAGCCCAATCAGCATCAGTATAAGCAGTAATGTCATTATGTCCATTCTTACGCATCCAAATACCTCTTCCAGGTGAGCCCTTCAGATACTGTAATATTCTATTAACATCATTCATATGATTAACAGTAGGAGCATGGATGAATCAACTTACCAGACTTACAGCATATGAAATATCCGGGCGAGTAATAGTAAGATAAATCAGGCGACCAACCAAGCGTTGAAACTTTCCAATATCTGAATATAACTCACCCTCAGCATCAAGCTTACCACCACTATCAGTAGGCGTATCTGACGGTTTAACACCCGTTTTTCCTGTTTCCTTCAATAAATCAAGCACATACTTCCTCTGATTAAGAAACATACCTTTATCGGAATAGGCAACTTCCAACCCAAGAAAATATTTTAATAATCCCAAATCCTTGATAGCAAATCTTCTATGCATCAATGCTTTCAGTCTTGAGATTTCAGCTTGATCATCACCAGTAATCACAATATCATCTACATATACCAAAACGATAATGATGCCAGACTTACTTCTCTTAACAAATAAGGTCGGATCTGCACCGCTTCTCTTAAGACCATTCATCATAAGAACCGAACTTAGTTTGGCATACCAGGCTCGTGGTGATTGCTTAAGTCCGTAAATAGCTTTTCTTAGTTTGCAAGCTACTCCAAAGATGGACTCTTGTGGATGTCCAGGTGGAACACTCATATAGACTTCTTCTTCGAGATCTCCGTGAAGGAAAGCATTTTTCACATCCATCTGAAATAGCTTCCATCCATGATTTACTGCTAAGGACATGAGAACTCGAAACGTGTTCATTTTGGCAACTGGAGCAAACGTTTCTTTATAATCTTCTCCATATGTCTGAGTAAATCCTCTAGCAACAAGCCTTGCCTTATGTCGTTCAATGGTCCCATCGCTCTGGTATTTGATCTTATAAACCCAACGACACCCAACTGTCTTCTTTCCGGAAGGTAGCTTGATAATATCCCAAGTATGATTCTCGTCCAGAGCCTTCAACTCTTCCTTCATTGCTTGTCTCCAAACCGGAGATGAATTAGCATCTCTGAAATTACTTGGCTCAACGTCACATGACAATGCACACAGAAAATCAGAATGTTTTTTGGTAACATTATCATATGTTAAATGAGCTTGTATAGGATATGAGATAGCACTATGATATGTAATATGGTCTTTCAACATCACAGAAGGACGCTTTTCTCTATCCGAGCGTCTTGGAGGCTGATGATCTGCATCAGTTTCAATTTCAACTGTTGGAGGAGCAGTTTCGATATCAATAACAGGAAATGGTGTATCAATCACTGGTGTAGCATCAGATGACATTTCAACTACCGAATGATCTGTATCAGCCTCAGCACTGTCATCTGTGGAGCTAATAATCGGCAGAGACATCAAAAAATCAGACATATACTCCCCCTGGGACCGACTCCCATACTTATCCTTCCCGTCGAAGAATGGTTCATTTTCAGAAAAACGAACATCCCGAGAGACAAATATCTTACGAGCAGAACTGTCATAACATATGTACCCTTTCTGCGTAGAAGAATAACCGAAGAACACACACCGAGTTGCGCGGGGTTCTAACTTGTCACGATGAGTAGATGGTCGATGCACATAGCAAACACACCCAAACACTCGCAGATGAGATAGACCAGGTTTACGATCTTGCAAAACTTCCAATGGAGACTTGAAATCAATCACTCTACTAGGCGTACGATTAATTAAGTAAAATGCAGTCAGAACTCCGTGGGACCAATATTTCTTCGGCACATTCATCTGAAGCATGATGGCTCTTGCTGTTTCCAGAATATGTCGATTCTTCCTCTCTGCTACGCCGTTCTGTTGTTGTGTATCTACACAACTAGTTTGATGAATAATACCTTGGCTGCGAAGATATTCACCAAGAGAATGATTGACATATTCTGTGCCATTGTTAGACCTGAGAATTTTTACTTTGGCACCAAATTGAGTTAGTACCATAGTCTGAAAATCCTTAATTATAGCAACTACCTCCTTTTTAGATTTCAGCAAGTATAACCAAGTAGCACGTGATCGATCATCAATAAGTAACAAAAAATATTTGTAACCATCATAAGAATCAATAGGAGCAGGACCCCATAAATCAGAATGAACTAAAGCAAAAGGTTCATCAGATACTGACATAGAGTTAACAAAAGGTAAACGAGTTTGTTTGGAAAGCTGACAGACATCACATAATGTTGATGCAACAGGAATGGAAGGCAAAATACAAGACAAAATACGATTGCTGGGATGACCTAATCGCTTATGCATAATTTGACTCTCAGTCACTGTGCTAGTATGGAACGCCCCTTTATTTGGATTGAACAAATAAAGCCCATGAGAATATGTTCCTTCACCAATCGTTTTCCTCGACTTTCGATCCTGAAAGATAACCGAATTAGGAAAAAAAATAACATCGCAGTCTAAGGAATTAGTAATTCTTCCTACAGAAAGAAGCTGAACCGGAAAAGACGGAACAACAAGAGCATCAGAACTAGTAGTAGTAGGAAAGAATGTAACTTTACCACTTCCAATAATAGGGACCGAAGCCCCATTAGCTACAGAAACAGTACGATTATCAAAGATATGATTGAAGGAATGCACAGACGAGAGATGATTAGCCATATGATCAGTAGCACCAGAATCTATAATCCAAGTGCTAGATTTTGAAGATGATGAAAAAGCATGATGATTACCTGAAGCATGTGTGGAAGTGTTACTTATTGGGATCGACATCATGGCTATAGCTGCTTGCACCTTCTTTTTCCATTTTTGATCATACTTGGCCTTGAGATGAGGATGCAGTAAAAAACACCGATCTATAGTATGTCCTTTCTTGTTGCAGTGGTCGCAATGAAATTCTCGAATAACTTTACCAGTGTTAGCTGCCAGAGCACTAGAATTACTTTGATTTGAAATAGCCTTAGAATCATCAACCATAACAGTTTTCCGAGTTTCTTCACGTTGAATAGTTGCACAAATACTGGAGAGAGATGGAAGTTCAGAATTCATCAACACTTGACTCTTAAGTTGTTCATACTCTCCTTTCAAGCTATTTAACAAAGCAAAAATTTTGTCTTCCTCGGCCCGTTTTAGGAGGATTTTTGCATCTGTTGTATGAGGACGATAGATGTTCAGCTCATCCCACATACATTTCAGATTCCCATAGTGCTCAATAAAGGGCTTATCACCTTGAGTTGCATTAGCAATTTCACGTTGCAATTGAAAAACACGAGCTGCATTATTCTGATTTCCTTATAGTTCTGATACAGAATCCCATAAATCCTTTGCAGTATCGGAAAAAGTGAAAATTTCAGAAATTTTAGGTTCCATTGAATTGAGAAGCCATACCATAACTGTCTGATCATTAGCAATCCATTCCTGCACCTTTTTCGGATCTTTCTCGTCGGGACGATCGATTGTCCCATAGATATATCCGAGTTTTGATCTTCCACCTAGAGATAAAATCACAGCTCTAGACCAAGTTGTATAGTTAATACCATTAAGAGGAACAGACGTTAACCTCATATTAGAATTCTGATGTGAGAAGAACTGATCGGAGTCCGACATGGTTGCGGATAAACGAATCTGCTAATCAGGGAATCTCGCTGCTGCCGATGGGATATAATCTCAGGTCAATGGATTGGATCTGATCTGATCTGAAGTGCCCTTGTTCAGTTGCTTACTGTTGCTACTCCAACAACCTAATCAGCGGAGCAATCACCCCTTCCGAAAGTAGCAAACTCTCACAAAGCTACCCTCCTCACAACTTCCCGATTCAGCAAGCAAGCAAATTATCGTAACCGCTCGCCTGCAATGAAGATTAGAGTAGTAAGGAGCACATGCCGTAATGAAGATTAGAGTAGCCGCAAGAGGAAGGTAGCCGCTGGATCAGATCTGAGGATATCCGCCGCCGGATCTGAGGCTGCCGCTGGATCTGAGGAAGCTCGCCTGTCGCCGTCGGATCTGAGGAAGCCCGCCGCCGACTTCAAGATGTCGGATTTGGGCAGCACGGCGTCGGATTTGAGTAGCACGGCGTCGATTTGAGCAGCACGGCGTCGGATTCAAAGATGGGCCCGGACGCCGGCGTACGGACGCGAGGAGGCGTCGGATCCCTGCTGTCGACGTCAACGGGATAAGATGACGACAACACGAAGAGGATGACGACAACAGTAGGGCAGAGACGGGACTCGAGTTGACGAGATCCGATGGACGAGATCTGACCTGAGGTTGGATGCGCCGAATCTGGATCAAGCCGAACACGAATGTGAAAAAAGAGGAGTTAAAGATCAACCCGCTTTGATACCATGAAGAAATAACAATCAAGAAAGACACAGATTTAACGTGGTTCGGCTATAAACTCTAGCCTACATCCACACGAAGAAGAGAGAGTTTTTCTTATTTCAATTGTGTTACAATGAGGAGGGTAGCCGGCAATATTTATAAGGCTAGCAAAACCCTAGAAACAAATATAGTAACAACAATATATGTGCTCATCAAATATCAACCACATATAGAAGGGATCCAACGGACCCTATTCTCTCTTCTTTCCAATAGATTACTATTTGACGATTATTGTTCCTATATGAATTAGTAAACACAAGAATACTCTGTCCAAACCCACGTGTTTCTCTTGTTTGGTTTTGACATGCTCCAATACAATATGGGCCCGACGCCAGCTCACGTACATTGCGCGCGCATGTCACATTCTAATTTTATAATGTTAATTCAAAGTTATTTGCATCTTTCACGAGAAAAAAATATCCAAAAAAAATTTAAATCAATCATGTCTACCTTTATTCTGGGGCTGTTCTTTTGCAAAGAAAGTAGCCAGGAATCCAGAAAGTGTTACTATTCATCCACTATTCACAAGCTTTCCCATCCAGCTTGCACATTTCGTGTTCTGTTTCCCTTTCAACTTTCCTGGAAAGTTTGTTGACATGGACAGCTTTTTGGAATCCAAATTTACTTTTTGTAATCCATGGTTTTTGTTGGGAAAGCTTGGGAAAGTTGGGGTAGGCGGGGCACACTCTCTCATATCTCTCTCTCCATCTCTCCTCCACCTCACCAACTTTACAATTTCTCATTCCAACTTTTCAAACCCAAAAGAATACAAGAAAGGAGATTGGACCCTAATTTACTTTCTCAACCCCACTTTTCATACAACTTTCAATCCAAAAGAACACAAAGCTCAAATCTCTCTCTACTTGGATTCTAAACTTTTTTTTAATACATTGGAAAGCTGGATAAAGGCGCGCCCGCGTTTCGCATCCACCAGAGATTCCAACTTGATTCCAACTTTACCATTTCTACTTTCCAGCAAAAGAACACGCCCGTGATCTCCTATAAAATAAGCAGCTACATTGGATTCCTCAACAAAAATAAAGAAAGAAAGAAGACCAAAAAAGAGCAAGGAACCAAGCAAGTGCGTGATGGGATCCATTCAGGCAGGGGGCTCGTCAGAGGAGCTGTTGGCAGCACAGTCACATTTATGGAATCACACATTCAGCTTCGTAAAATCAATGGCCCTTGTTACGCCTATTTGACCGAGACCCAAAAAGACACGAGCCCAGGAGCCCGACTACTGGTCGAGAGCCCATCTGCATCCTCAAGCCCATTCATCAAAGGCCCTATAAGGGATCTCCTCGAATGTCGATCCGACCCGGCCCCGATAACCCGCCGGTCACTCGCCCACTCCTGCGAAAACCGCTCCCCCAGACGCGCGACCACTAAATGGCGATAATGGGGAGGTGCTGGCATGGCGAAGAGAGCGGCGGCGAGGGGGCGGATTGATGGGGCACGATCGAGGGCGGGCGTGGGACGTGGGCCAGAGGCAATCACGCTGGGAGCTCTACAAAAGGGCTAGGAAGACGACGAAGAAAGGGACCGCATCTGAGGTATCTAAAACCTAAGGTACTCCATCAATGACCTAGCTCCCGCATCCTATCTCCTTCCTCCCTCGCTCGCGCCGTGAGACGCCGTTTCGATCTCCTCACGAGTCGAACCGTCTCCGCCGGGCCTCCTCTTTCAGATCTCTATCTGACTTAGGCATCGGAGGGGATTTGGCCGGAACCTAGGTCCGGCACCCCTGACGAGCGTCCTCGTCTACGCAGGTGGACAGCTGATCAACGGGCCGAGGCTCCCCCTCGCCCCTCTCCAACCTCACAGTCAACTGGACGAGTGAGGCTTACCCTCACCGTCCGTCAGGCGAGGCCGAGCGCATCCTACCGAGGCCGAGCGTCTCGACCCGGGCCGAGGCTTCCCCTCGCCCTTCGCCAAACACACATCTAGCCGGGCGACTGAGGCTACCCCTCGTCGTCCTACCTCCGAGGCCGTGCTCGTCTGTTCGAGGCCGAGCGTCTCAACCAGGGCCGAGGCTTCCCCTCGCCCCATCTACACCGATTCGAAGCCCCCGAGGGACCCAAGCGGGCCCCTTGACCACGTTGACCGGGTTCTCCACGGTCAACGCTTTGTAGTGAGAAAACACTCTGAAACATCTGGCGCCGTCTGTGGGAACGAAAACCGTCCCACGAAGAAGCAAACCACACTAACAATGGCACGAGCCAACAATGGAAGGAAGCGCATGCCCCCCATCCCGGAGGAGAGGAATGGCACATCAAACGGCAACCCCGAGGACACGCCCGTCGACGGCCACCCCGCCCTCTCAACCGAAGAGACCGACGGCTCAGAACTGGCCACGCAGGGACAGCTCCGCGCCCTGGCTCAGGAGACCAACGCGAGCCTCCAGACGTTGGTCGTGACGGTACAGCAGATCGTCGGCCCTGCGCCGTCCAACGGGGGCACGTTGGACGACAGCCATCGATGGGCGGGGGGTCCCCCGCACTTGCGGTCCGCCGTGGTCGACGACCACGGGACCCAGAAGCCGAACACAGAGCGTCGGTTCACGCTGTCCGGCTCCCGTCAGGCGAGGTCACGCGCCTCCTCCCTTTATCGTGAAAGGGGCCGGAGAGAAACCGAAGGGACGGAGGGAGAATCGATGACGGCATCATCTCGTCGGTCACGGTCGTCCCGCCACAGGAGAAGCGAACGACACCACTCAAGAGACCGATCGTGGTGGAGCAGGAGCTCCCGCAGGAGGAGTCGGGAGCGCCGGGTCAGCCCGACCCCCAACGTGGCGAGGGCCGTGGAGCCAGCCCCGTTGGCGCCTGTGCTTCCTCCACCCCCGAACGAGCCAGAGGCAGGCGACTACCGCATCCCCGGGGGCATCCACGGAGACCGGTGCCCCCTATCACGGAGAATAACCGACGCACGGGTCCCCTCTCGATTCAGGATCCCGGTGCTGGGAAAGTACGACGGGATAGGGGACCCGGGACACCACGTGATGGACTACGAGGGGGACATGTCCTTCCAGGGAGCTGACGATGACTTACTTTGCCGGGGCTTCTATTCTACTCTCAGGGGAGCGGCGAGGACCTGGTACCACAGCCTGCCCGGCCGCTCCATCGACAGCTTCGAGGAGCTTACCCAGTTATTCTGCAAACAGTTCATGGCGGGGAGGTAGATCAATCCTGGTGCTGAACACCTGTTCAACATAGTGCAAGGCCCGGCCGAGCCGCTCTGACAGTTCATGCGCCGCTTCAATGCGGAAAGGCTGAACGTGAACAGCCCTCCTGACCTGGTGGTCCAGACGGCCCTTAAGAAAGGGCTTCGCCACAGAGGCCTCAAGAAGTCCCTGCACAACGATCCCCCGAAGGACCTCCCCGGGATCATGGCGAGGGCCGAACGCTTCATGCTGACCGAGGAGGCCTTGGCCGAGGATGCAGGAAAAGCCACTCGAGGGACCAGGCGCGGCGACGGCGGATGAGGCAGCCCCAAAGGGTACCGGACCGAGAAGAGGCCGAGGAACCGGCAAAGCGCGAGGGACACCACCCCAGACGCCGTCCTCGCCCAAGTACAGAAGGAAGAGCGAGCTGATCGCCCCCCCCCCCCCCCCCCCCCCCCCCACCGAAGGCTAAAAGAGGTGGGAAGAACAGGGAGAAGTACTGCAAGTACCATAAGGATGATGGCCATGACACTGAAGACTGCTGGCATTTGAAGAAGGACATTGAGAAGCTGATGAGCCGGGGGCACGCCAAGAACCAGACCGATGAGCCGGCCCACGGAGAAGGGACCTCCACGCAGCCAGACAAGGGGAAGAAGATCAACACCGTCCAAGCTCCCCTCCGCATCATAGAGTGAGCGGGCGATGTCTCTCCCCCCGGTTGCAGCCTAGTAAGAGGGAGTTATCTAGGCTTACATCCCTCTGTCTAGCTTCATTTCCTTTTTTCCCTTTTCCTCCAAATGTACCGGTCCGACAAGGCTCTTGAGAGTACAAATGCATTCCCTTTTTGTCTTTTCTTAAAACTCTGACGGAGTTGACATGTCACCAATAGCGCAAAGGGATGGGGACCACCGCCTCGCTGGAGGAGGAAGAAGAGCTTTGCCCTCGCCAACCGACCCCAGCGCTCATAAGTCTGGGGCAGTTCCCCCAGCAGGCACGAACACCGACCGGTCCTAAGCCGAGGAGCCTCGCCCTCGCCGACCGACCCCAGCGCTCATAAGTCTGGGGGCAATCCCCCCAGCCAGCGCGAACGCCGACCGGTCCTAAGCCGAGGAGCTTTGCCCTCACCGACCGACTCCTGCGCTCACAAGCCTGGGGCAGTTCCCCCAGCAGGCTCGGATGCCGACCGGTCCTAAGCCGAGTAGCCTCGCCCTCGCCGACCGACCCCAGCGCTCATAAGTCTGGGGGCAATCCCCCCAGCCAGCGCGAACGCCGACCGGTCCTAAGTCGGGGGAGCTTTGCCCTCGCCGACCGACTCCTGCGCTCATAAGTCTGGGGGCAATCCCCCCAGACAGCGCGAACGTCGACCGGTCCTAAGCCGAGGAGCTTTGCCCTCGCAGACCGACTCCTGCGCTCATAAGTCTGGGGCAGTTCCCCCAGCAGGCACGGACGTCGACCGGTCCTAAGCCGAGGAGCTTTGCCCTCGCCGACCGACTCCTGCGCTCATAAGTCTGAGGGCAGTTCCCCCAGCAGGCACGGACGCCGACCGGACCTAAGCCGAGGAGTTTTGCCCTCGCCAACCGACTCTAGCGCCCATAAGTTTGGGGGCAATTCCCCCAGCCGACGCGAACGTCATCCAATCCTAGACCAAGAACGAGGCGGCAACGCAAAATACACAAGAAGTCCGAGTAAGTCAATTTCGTTTATAATAGTTAACCAGAGTACAAAAATGTGTCTTATTTACAGGGAATCAAGGCGAAGGAAACACTCTACAAATAATCCACTCACGACGAATGACAGAGTTCTTCACCTACAGAAGCTAGACCGACACCAACAGAGCAAAATTGGTTGACAAAAGACCCAAAGTAGTTAGCCCAAGCTAGCGGCCATGCAACCAGCAATTATTGACCACGGAGCCGATAACGAAGCCGAAGGAGATAGCGGGGGCCAGGGATCCATTTCAAGTAGACTGGCCCAAAGCGAAGCGGATGCTTAAAAATTTGAGGATAAGGCCGGGAGGAACGGCTTAGGGAGCCCGGGCTCGGGAGGACACATCCTCGGGCACTTCGCCCTGCTCGGAGCGAGGGGGATCGACCGGCTGAGGGGCTTGCCGAACACGCTCAGCACACTCCCGGAAGGAAGACTGGACGACTTCGACGATCCGAGGGACGATGAGGTCTTCATACTTACCGAAGGCCTCCCTGAGAACCTCGAAGATCCTCTTCCCCAGGGTCTCGACGACGCCCTTCTCCACCTCCTCGGCAAGCCGCGCCACCTGGCGCCGATCCGACAGTTCCCTCTGAAGCTCCTCCCTCTCCAGGCGGAACGACTCCGCCGCTTCCTCAGCCGACTGCAGGGCGTCCTCCAACTTTCCCCGGAGATCACCCACTCGTCCCTCCAGCTCGGCCACGCGAAGCTGGAGATGCCGGGACTCCATCTGGGCCTTCACCATCGCTACCTCCACCACCCCGGCTCGCTCTTGGGCCCTCAAGGAGGACTCCTCCAGCTTCCTCAAGTGGACGACTCGCCGCTGCAACTCCACGGCGAGCGTGGAACCCTGGAAGACGGGACATGAGCTCAGAGGAGAGTGAAGGAAAAGAAAGGACTGCAAGATAGCCGAACCTGTTGAAGGGCCCAAACCAAAGAATCCGACACCTTGTCGGCGGGAATCTTTTCGAGGGTGATGCGGTCCCGGGGAAAGACGGAGCTCTCGGCCACCTGCTGGGACAGGGCCCGGTCGACGAACACCGAACTCCCGGGGGCGACATCGAGGGAAGCCATATGGCCCGCCAAAAGAGCTCCGATTCCTGGAGACGGAAGCGGGGATGCGGCGACGGGGGTGGTTGTCAGGGCTACCTGAAGGTCCCCGGTGGTGGCTGCAAGGGGCACGGAATAGGCCGGGCTGGAGGGCTCCACGTCCTCCTTCCTCTTCTTCCCTCCATGAGGCTCCACGGGCGACGAAGGGGAGCGCTTCCGCCTTGCCCCGTCGCCACTCTCGAGGACAGAAGGGGACGCCCCAGGGGCAGGAGGGACTGCCCCGGACCTGTCATTACCCCCCTCCTCTCGGGCTGAGGGGGCGGGTCCGGCCCTTACGACGCCCCCGGGGAGGAGATCGCCAGAAGAAGAGGCGGGAGGCGCGGCCACTACCTGGCCCACGGAGGGCTCGGCTCGACGCACCTCCTCCTCAACAGTCCGTCGAGGCGCCCTTCCAGAGGTACTACCTCGGCTCCGAGCGGCTCCACGACAGATCAGCTTATATATCGGACGCAGGGACGAATTCGAAGCGCCTGACAATAACGCGTGGCAAGACTCGAAGAACCGACGGCGTTTCGAAATCGGCGCCAGGGGAAGTCCAATCGATCCGCCTCATCATGACCTACATTTATAACCACGCCTCGATTGAAGCGCCACTCGGAATCCCAGGAGGCACAGCGGTCGATCCGAGCAAGCCAAGGCTGATCGACCCCACCAAGGGCGGCTCACGAACCCCTCAGCTTCTCAACTGAAGACAACCCCACGAATGGTGGGGATAGGCTTACGGCCACGCGTGGCAGCATCAGAAGAACGACAGCGCTTCGGAGCCCGCGCTTTAAAAATATCGAGCGGGCCAACTCATGATGACGACTAATAAATGAGTCGGCATCGACTGGCGAGCTTGTCAAAATCGGCAGAAGTCACATCGGCCGAGCCGAACCGGCCGAGGCCGATCAACCCGACCGATGGGGGCAATTGTTACGCCTATTTGACCGAGACCCAAAAAGACACGAGCCCAGGAGCCCGACTACTGGTCGAGAGCCCATCTGCATCCTCAAGCCCATTCATCAAAGGCCCTATAAGGGATCTCCTCGAATGTCGATCCGACCCGGCCCCGATAACCCGCCGGTCACTCGCCCACTCCTGCGAAAACCGCTCCCCCAGACGCGCGACCACTAAATGGCGGTAATGGGGAGGTGCTGGCATGGCGAAGAGAGCGGCGGCGAGGGGGCGGATTGATGGGGCACGATCGAGGGCGGGCGTGGGACGTGGGCCAGAGGCAATCACGCTGGGAGCTCTACAAAAGGGCTAGGAAGACGACGAAGAAAGGGACCGCATCTGAGGTATCTAAAACCTAAGGTACTCCATCAACGACCTAGCTCCCGCATCCTATCTCCTTCCTCCACCGCTCGCGCCGTGAGACGCCGTTCCGATCTCCTCATGAGTCGAACCGTCTCCGCCGGGCCTCCTCTTTCAGATCTCTATCTGACTTAGGCATCGGAGGGGATTTGGCCGAAACCTAGGTCCGGCCCCCCTGACGAGCGTCCTCGTCTACGCAGGTGGACAGCTGATCAACGGGCCGAGGCTCCCCCTCGCCCCTCTCCAACCTCACAGTCAACTGGACGAGTGAGGCTTACCCTCACCGTCCGTCAGGCGAGGCCGAGCGCATCCTACCGAGGCCGAGCGTCTCGACCCGGGCCGAGGCTTCCCCTCGCCCTTCGCCGAACACACATCTAGCCGGGCGACTGAGGCTACCCCTCGTCGTCCTACCTCCGAGGCCGTGCTCGTCTGTCCGAGGCCGAGCGTCTCAACCAGGGCCGAGGCTTCCCCTCGCCCCATCTACACCGATTCGAAGCCCCCGAGGGACCCAAGCGGGCCCCTTGACCACGTTGACCGGGTTCTCCACGGTCAACGCTTTGTAGTGAGAAAACACTCTGAAACAGCCCTCAAGTGTGCCGTGGATCTTGGCATACCCGATGCCGTCCACAAGCACGGCAGACCCATCAATCTCTCCGATCTATCGGCGGCTGTATCGATCCCACCATCGAAAATCCCGTGCCTTGGCCGCATCATGCGCCTCCTGGTGCACTCAAAATTCTTTGCCGAAGAAAGAATTTCTAATGGCGATGACGATGAAGAACTAGTGTATTCATTGACCAAATTTTGCGAAATTCTTGTGACGGATAGGATCGCTTGCGCCTCCCCATTCGTGTCGTTTGTGCTGGATCGTACTATGCTCGCCCCGTGGCATGGCCTTAGCAGCTGGTTCAAAGGGGACGGGCCACCCACCGCCTTTGAACTAGCTCACGGGATGCCGCTGTGGAAGGCCACGGCAAAAATGCCCGACTTCAACGAAATTTTGAACGAGGGAATGTCGAGCGATGCTAGTTTCACCACGGAGGTAATAATAAGGGACTGCGGTGATGTGTTTCGGGGGCTGAGCTCCTTGGTGGATGTGGGAGGGGGGACGGTGGCGTTGGCCCGAGCCATTGCCGACGCATTCCCGCCCGTGAAATGCACCGTGCTTGAACTGCCGCAAGTGGTTGAGGGTCTGGAGGGGAGCGAGAGAGTGCAATTTGTAGGGGGAGATATGTTCGATTGTGTTCCTCTCGCAGATGCGACCCTGCTCAAGGTACGTCCCATTGTGTGTGTCCCCTAATTTACCACACTTTTGAAAGTAGAGAAGAAAACTTAATTCAGGCTTTTTATCCCTTTGCAGTGGGTTTTGCATGACTGGAGTGACCAGGAGTGCGTAAAAATACTGAAGAGATGCAAGGAGGCCATTCCTTTCCAGGAAGCGGGGGGCAAAGTGATCATCATCGACATGGTGGTTGACACAAAAAATGTGCACCATCAATTGGCCGAGACGCAGTTTAATTTCGATATTTACATGATGGTTCACACCACTGGGAAACAACGATCAGAGAGCGAATGGAATAAAATCTTCACTGCTGCAGGCTTCAGAGGCTACAAAATTCGGCCAGTTCTTGGTTTGCGATCAGTAATTGAGGTTTATCACTAGTTATTGCTTGTGTCGATATCAATAAACTCGCGCTTATGCAGTGATGATTAGCAAGTCTAATGACATGGGATATCCGACGTTGTATGTGCAAAATACAACTCTTCTAGAATAGATAAGCTTCTCGTCTTGTGCTTCGCAGTCCGAGTGTATGCCAGTATTTTTTTTCTTACATGCAATCTGAATGAAAATCATGTGATTTAAACATTGGTAGAACAACACATTTGGTGTGCTATTAATTAAAAGCAGTTCATTTTTGCAATCACATATTAGTATGCATCTGTGTACATAGCCCTTAACACATGTAGTTTGCATTTGTGGGGTGCATTCATCCTTATGCTCAAGGGTAAGCAGCTGTGCCCATTTTTGCCTTTGAGGTTTCAGAACGTGTTCAGTCTTACACAGGAAGATGCATATGAAACATGATTTAAAATTAGCAAAATGTTCATCCCCATTCAATCCTTGCGATGGTATGAGTATGCATGTGTGTGGATGTGCAAAGTGCGATCGCAAAAACAGTACATGGCAAGCGCAAACGAAAATAACTCTTACCTCTTCTTTGCTGATTCTAAATTTTGCTATCATAGACAGATGTAAAGTGATTGTGCCTGAACCCCATCATCGAGGGTTGGCCTTCATTCTTGGAATTTCTGAAAGAAAGAGTGATAGGAATGTTGAAGGAGAACAAAATGTGCAACTGAGAAAGAAGTATTCATGGATGATGAAGAAATAGTAAAACAACTTGAATGGGTTTGTCTGATCATGCAAAGTGCTTGTGCGTGAACCCCACCATCATTTATCGATGGCCATCAAGCTTGTAATTTTTTAAAGAAAGTGTGATAGGAATGCGGAATGGGAACATGATATGTATGAAATTTTTTTCAAAAGAACTATTCATGAATGATGACGAAATGGTAGAACTGATGGTCCAGCTGCCCATGTGTATAATAGGAGGTGCTTGGACCACGAATTGAGTTCATCCAGCTAACCTCATAATGGCTCTCTGCTGACACAAGAATCGCACAACCAGAAAGGTATGCATACACTCATCCCCAAATGTAAGGGTGTCAGAGCAATATATTCTCAATGAGCTCGGGGTCGAATCCACATGGAGGTGGTGAATCTGAGTACCGGCGAATCCTAGGTTGGTTTATTAGACTACGATTTAATTAGTAGAGGTAGTTTACGAAAGGAGTCGTAATGGTGATAGAAGTGAAATGCGAGGGCGTCACGTTAGCAAAACACGACCTATCTACTACACAAAAGATGACTGTCACTTAAATGATGAATCGCTAGGATGTCGGTCTTCCCATTACTGCTTCGAGCGTGAAAAAACAATGTAGCTGTGCCAATCTCTTGGATCACCTAGCTACGTAGTGATGGTGCCACTCTTGTGGATCACCACGATGACACTCTCGTGGATCATCTCACAACAAAAATCTAGATCAGGTGTCCATATCTTGCATTATCGTCTCTAGCACAAATATTGCCCTAAGCAATATGATCAACCAAATCAAAGCAACAATTCTACCCAATCATGATATTCAACATGGCAAGATCAATAACAATTGTTGTGCAGATTTTCTGGTGATATATGTTGCCATTAGTGGTAATAGATCTGGAGAGTTCTGGTTGTGGAATCACAACAGTTTTTGAACAGTTTGAGCAGTTATGTCGTGAGTCATGTAGCAACATCAGTCACAACATACAGGATCTGGATGCTGGATCGTATGCAGAAATTCTGTTTTGTTTGCAAATCTATTTTGGTGATTTCAGATCTGATTTGTAGCCTAGAATATCGAGGGTTCCTAAATTAATTGATGAACTATCTGGGTGAGATTTTTCTATTCCTTGTTACCCGAAATAGATTCTTGAATGATGGCGGAAATAACTGATTTAATGGGGAATCTCGTTAGTTCCTAAATGATGGGAGGAAATAGTTGTTGAGATTATTTGGTTCTATTTACCAGAAATAGATCTTTATTTTATGGGCAAAATATCCGCAAAATATTTGTTTAACCCATTTTACCCGAAATGGTTAAATGGT